>JALMGF010000091.1:4198513-4225402 GCA_023333645.1 Sceloporus occidentalis | reverse complement strand
GTGTCTATGGACTGTAATAAATTATGACTAACTGACTGTACTGTATTTTAACTGTGGTTTTGTGTGTTTTAGTTGTGTTTCTATTTTAACATACTATACCTGCCTCAAGCCTTGAAGAGAGGCGGGAAAGAAATAAAATGTATTCTTTATTATATCACCCAAACTTTTCCTTTCTGAAGGCTTCTAGAAAAATGGGTCTTTTTTTCTCCCAGTGAAACAAGGTTTCTTTGGGGCCAGATGTCCCACTATGGCAATGGGCTATGTGTGTGCACATGTGAGAGAGAGAGAGAGAGAGAGAGAGAGCGCAAAGCTGGCACTGAGATCTTCAAAAATTACCCAGCCCTTGAACAGAGCCATCCACTCCAATGACCAACACCACCTCAAGGGAATGAGAATTGTGCCCTGCAGATGGGCTGTATTGTCCAACTCCAAATCCCTTGCAAAGAGGAGCAGGAGCAGTTGCACCTTCAGCTTCAGGGTGGCTGGCCAGCTGCGGTTCCCAAGTGGGTAGAGGAGGTGAGGCACCAGCCCACCCTGCTCACCTTTCAGGCAGTAGTCCAGTTCATAGAGCTCCTTGTCTTCATGCAGCTGCACATAGGATACCAAGTAGTGTGTGATGTTTCCGTTGGGATCAGAGGGTGGCTTCCACTTCAGAATAATCTGAGACGAAGAGTTGGACACAGAGATCGGGTCTGTGGGGACGGCAGGCACTGGGGAAGGAGAAAAGAGAAAGAAGGGAAAGGGAGGAATCACCCACTACAGAAATAGGAGACAGGCAAACAAAAAACTAGCTGTCTTCTCTTGCCCTGGCTATCTGTTTGCAGTGGGGGAAGTCAGGTGCCTTTGAGAAGTGCCCAACAGGGAGAGGAAGAAGGTACACCCAGTTCCCTCACCTGGATGGCTTGCCTCAGCATTCTGAGAGACTACCTCTACACGTGAAAGGGCACAAAGCCATCCTGGCCAATCACCCATGGCAATTTTTTTCCTCCTTCACAATAATGTTCCATCTCCCTTTCAGAGGAGAGGGCAGGCAAGCAGAGAGCAGTTTATGGGCCACACGTGGCTCCCCCGGAGGCTTTCCCAATTGTTCCCAGAGGCCCTCAACTGCCCCATGGGATGGCATTGCCTCAACCCTCTGCCTCCAGAGGTTTGCTTGCTCCTGCTTAAAACTCATAACTTTGGAAGCCAAATCTGTTAATTTTGGAGACACCACACCTAGAACTGATAGGGGCTTTCCCTGGTAGGAAGCTTGTCCAAACTTTACAAAGCCTTCTTTGTATATGCAGACAGGCACACCACTCACCAGAGGCATTGGTCTGAACATAGATAATCTCACTCTTTGCCCCATAGGTTTTGCGCTCATCTGAGTAGGTGACCAGGGTCTTCACAAAAATGGCATACTGCGTCCAGGGCTTCAGGCCTCGCATCAGGAACCCAGGGTGGGCTGGCAGCTTACTATCTGTCGGCCGAGCAGGAGGGTCAATGTCCACCACCGTCCAGCTGTTGGAGCCACAGACATCCTGCCCGTCGAATTCTGTCACATTCCGAAAGGGCCTGGATCGAAGCAGATAGTAGAAAGGGGAACTTTGAAATATGTTCTCCATGCATGAGTTCTGCTGCATTTAAAGTGGCCACCATGCTGGCTGAGGAAGGCTGAAGATTCTGGACCAGAACAAAGCAGGTCTCTCTAGCTCAGCATTCTGGTCTCACAGAAGCCAACCAGCCTCAGTGGGAAGCCTGCCAGTAAAGATACAAAGCCAATGGGATCCTCTGTTCTGTCCTCCTCAGTAAGACATGTTGGAGACCGCTTCTTGTGCTTAATTTCTAGTCCCAAATGGCCCCATCCTCCTAAACACTTTTAAAGATATTCAAGTTAGCAGCCACCATGGCACCCCTTGGCAGTGAGTCACACAGTTTAGCCCTATGCTGTTTATATGTAAGTGGTGACTTACAAAGAAAAAGGAACTTGCCTGGGTAGGGTTGCCTGGATGGCTTGCCTGGGTAGGGTTGAGGGATGCTACTCCCCTGGTACATACGTGTCCAAGGGCCAGCCCAGCAAAACTGCCAATGTGGTGTAGTGGTTTGAATGTTGGACTGCAATTTTGGAGACCAGGGTTCGATTCCCACCTTGGTGATAAAACCCACTGGGTGACCTTGGGCAAATCACACTGGATGAACTACAGCTCTCAGAAGTCCTTCAGTCAGGTACCATGGACCTGGTATCCTGGGAGCTTCCTGAACTCCACTCCCATGTCTCCTCTGTTCAGCTGGCTCAGCTCCTGAGGCTGCAAATCGTCTCTCTCTGGATTCTTTTTGTGGCCTACTGGCATACTTCCCTCAAAAGGCTGGCCTACTTGCTAGAGGTGCAGAAAGGCATGAGGCATAGCCCTGGCATATTCTGGCTCTTCAGTAGCATAAAGGAATCCTATCCCCACTTTCTGAGGGCTGCTGGACAGCCCCAGTGACTGGATGGTTTGCTGGCTGATAGCCAGGCAACTGGGCAACACTTCACTCACGCTTCCTTGTAGAACAGCATGAAGCCAAGGAGGTCGCGGAAGTCCAGTGGCCAGTACGGTTCCCACTTCAGCACAATCTTGTCATGGGACGTTTTTATGAGGGAAAACTTGAGTACTTCGTTCTCACCTGCAGAGGAAAACAGCACCATGGACCAGCATTCAAACAAAGTGAGAGAGAGATAGGATGTAGCTTCTGAAAGGCATCTGTCTTGTTTGCAATGGCTCTGTCATTCTAGCAGGACACACAAAAGAGAAGGTTACACTGGTCTGGTGGGAAGCTCAGAAAGAGCAGCAAGAACAACAGCACCCCACAAAACAGCTGGAAGGTGGATCTGTGCCATGGGCGGGGGGGTCAAATGATAAAGAGGCTCCCCAGACACAAATGTGGTCAAGAAAACCCCATGATAGGTTGGCCTTAGGGTCGCCATAAGTTGGAAACGACTTGAAGCCACACAACAAGACAAAAGAGAGAGAGAGAGAGAAAGCTTGGGGCAGTAGGCCAGGACAGCCCAGGATGAGGTCCAACTGGCTTAGGAACTAGCAGCAAGGACAGTCTGTCAATCTCTAAAGCAGAAGACAGGGAGGAGAGGGGCCAGATGTGGATCTGTATCGGATGGGAGAAATATGAGAAATCTGGTTGAGAGAGATTTCTGATGGGGGGGGGGGAGAGAGAGAGAGAGAGAGAGAGAGAGAGAAAAGGTGGTGGTTGGCTGTTTGTTTTCTTCCAGGGAATGAACACTGAGTGACACACATCAGCCTGTGAAACTGCAGGGAGGAGGCAGAGTTTCTCTCTCACACACACAGACACAGCAGCAACATGTTGCTGTTGCTAAAAGAAGGAAAAAGGACAATTTGTCCTGTGTTCTAATAGCCTGGCAGGAGATTGGGTGGGAGAGGGACTGTTTGCTTCACAGCTGAGGCTGAACAACATACACATCATACACAAACTGGATGCTGCCAACCAGGGCCTGCGTGCAAATGAAACTGAGAGAGAGAAACCACTCCCCCACTATTATCATCTCTCTCCCAGAAGCAAACAAAAGCTGGGGTGTGACAAAAACAACAAACATACACACCCACAGCCCCATCAGGAAGGAAAATCTTGCTTCCTCTGCCCTTTGCTTAGCAAGCAAAGATGCAAATAAGAGTCACTGCAAAGCTGGCACAGATGGGCACCAAAGTCTGCCTCAGAGCAGAGCAGGTGGCAGCCTAAATCCTAACTGGAGAGGGTGGCACGTACCTGGCAGTTGATTCCCATCCAGAACAGGTCTGATCCCCTTGCTGATCAGCTGAGAATACGTATCATCCTTCTACCACTCTCTCTTGAGGACCTTCCCCAAAGCAGGGGCTAATACCAGCAGAATTGAGTGCCTACAAGTGGGGCAGGGAGCCTGACTCCCCACACAGAGACCCCACACACCCAGAGCATGGGGGGAGGGGGGACAAGTGGCTCTCTCTCAGACATGCAAATATTCAGACTAATAATTTTCCAAGTCCTCACCATGGGAAAAAGAGAACTATTTTCAGAGTTTCCCCCCAGTATTTGGATATCCTAAAAAATGTTTTAAAAGAAATTATTGTGCACAGAAACACAAATGGTGGGCACTGCACCAGAAAAAAAACCCATATTGTACAAAAACTCATGCATTTTTCTGGAAACAGTGGGTTGTGTGTGTGTGTGTGTGTGTGTGTGTGTGTGTACAAAATGGGTCTTTTTCACTGTTCCAAATGACAGGATGTGAGTGTCTTATCTACTGGGAAATGGGTTGTTTTCACACCAAAAAAACTACATGTATTACTACAGAGAATTATTACCTACTCCTCTACAGTTTGCTAACACCAGCAGAGAACGGTGCAAATTTCCCACCTGTGTTTTTCTTCCAAGCCACTTCCAAGTCTACCCGCCTCCCCCCTGCTTACATGAGGCCTGGTCCCCATTGGTCTTGAGTGCGATGTCATTCTTCTCCTGGCGCCCCTTTGTCCCTGAGATCTCCTCCAGCTTGTGGATCTCTGACAGGCAGAGTTTGGGGTTGTAGTGGAAGAAGAGCTTCCCACGGTCAATGGTGAGGTTGTGCTTGCTCCATTCCCACAGATTCCGGAGGTTCTGGTTGTCCAGAGCATAGAAGGAGTAGTTCCTGCCAAATGGAAATGAGCAGAAGGTGGGTGCTTGCTGTCGCTTTACACAACAGCAGATCACATTAGCTGTACTGATAAACTGAACACAATAACCTACAAATGTATCAAGGAAAGTACTCTAAAATTATAAAATTATAAACTGTAAACAATGACTATATGTTATTATTACACTTCATATACGGTGTGAAAAAATATACTGAACTTATTTTACATCCAAGTAATCATGTTGAGTGGTTATTTCTACTAACTATCTTGGGTGATAAGTATAATATTATCATCCTACATTCAAATTATATTACAAAACTATATACTAAATGTACCCAGATAAATAAGAAGACTGAATAAAGTACTCACATATTACAGTCACAGAGCAGCAAACTTGCATGCAGCTAAAATTTGTGCTGGAACCTAAGGCTTATATAATCCTGATCCTAAATGAGGTTTGGGCTGGAAAGCAGAGCTCAGGTGATTTAAATCTGGATTACGTAAATGGAGCTAATTACAAAAAACTTTAAAAATTTAAATTATAATTGAGACTTGTGGGGAGAGAATAATTTAAAGTATCTAAAAGCACTCCCTTTGCAAAAAGGAGCAAAAAGACAGGCCCAACGCCATCAGGCCTGAAGAAGAAGAGCCCTCCCCTCCCTGCTTCCAACTGTCATCTTCTGGCCTTAGAAGGAGTGAAAGGACAGGCCCAACACCATGGGGCCCAGCCTCGATTAAGAAAAAGAGCCCTCTCTCCAGTCCAGGCCTCAGAGGGAAAGAAGAATGCTGGACCTGATCCCCTCTCCACCATCACCATTCCCTTCTCCTTTTGTGTCGTGTCTTTTTAGATTGTAAGTCTGAGGGCAGGGAACCGTCTATTATCCCCTCTGTTGTAAGCCGCCCGGATTCCCAGTGATTGGGTGGCTTATAAATAAATCCTATGATGATGATGATGATTATGATGATGATTATGATAGTGGATAATATAGCAACAGCAAGTACATTTCTATATTGCTTATCAGTAAACTAGCACTCCCTAAGCAGTTCACAATGTGTAAGCCAATGGCCCCCAACAGGCTGGGTACTCGTTTTACCAATTTACAAAAGGATAGAAGGCTGAGTGAACCTTGGAGCCCTGGGATTGAACTCACACCTTGTGGCAGCAGTACCAGCATTTAACCATCATGCCACCAAGCTCCTTAATTGAGTAAACTAACAAAGAGTTTTGATTATTGCACAAATACATTTTTTTGTTTTTTTATCATTTTAAAGTACTTTCCTTCATCCATTTGGAAGCTATAGCGTTGTGACTGTCACAAGGGTGAGTGCTGGGGGTTTCCCAATTGTTGAATTGATAAACTGCCCTGTGCCAAAGAGTTCACAGCATTGTTGAGTGAGTTAACAGTAAATCAATACTGAACGTGACAGTCATACTGAATTCAGAAATACAACACGAAGTGGCATTTGTGTCTGGATCCAGCTGTTTGACAAGAAAAAACTTCAAGAGAAAGACTGAGAACAGAGATGCACAGGCCCCTGTCCAGAGCTTTCAGAACAACTTGCCTGGATTTGCTCAGCTAGAGTTGTCCTATTTCACGACTAGCATCCCCACATTCTGTGTGGGCCCTAGTAAGGGGGGGGAATGTAGGTCACAGGCACTACGAAGCCCACATTTAAACTATGTTCTGTGTGATTTTCAGGTGAAAATTGCCCTTAAAATCATACCCTAAGCCTTCCCTGCATGGAAACTATAAAATATTCCTCCACTTCAACTCACCAGAACCTCATCAAAATGCCTTCCACTACTGGCTTGGCCTGCTTATGGATCTTTGTTATTGGTCAAGGGCCAAGGATCGGCACCTAGCCACTAGACCAAGGGTCCAGTTTTTTCAATTCAAGGAGAGGCCCATAGCAGCCACACTCACCCTGCTTCTAAATCTTGCCCTCTGATGAGACGGAGCTTGCGGAAAAAGGAGAGTGAGACCAGGGCGTAGGAACGGCGGATTTTCAAGTAGCCTGTGATTTCTTCAATCAGACCAAGGTTGGCTTCCAGCTCTGCAGCAATGTTACCTAAAGGAAGGGAATTTGGAGAGAGAGTGCAAGTTAGGAGCAGTGCAGTCTCTAGGCCATGGGAATGAAGCCAGTTACCCAATGCTCACATGAAAGAGGGCATTGGGGCCTTTCCCTCCAGCTTGGATGGTGATAAGTTATTTCCACTAAGCAAAAAATCACATAGGCTGCTAAACCAGACATGTGGGAGGTGGGATGCAAGTGGCCAAAAGAGGAAACAGAAAACAGAAGCTAAACTTGTTGCAAAAGGACCCTAGAAGGGACAGAGATAACAACTGTAGAAGGCTCTGCTAATACCAAAAACCAGTCCTACCTTTACCGGCAAAGAACTTCAAGGAGTATCATGGGCTGGCTCCCAGCCCATGATACTGCTACTTCCACTGCCCTTTCTTTTGGTGGTCTCTCCTTCACCCACACAAGCTGTCCTGAGGGTCGAGGAGGAGGGGTTGGTATCTTGCTATCTAACTCCTGCCAATTTCAAGTTCTATCTTTTCCCCCCAGCTATCATTTCTCTTCCTTTGAGTTTCATCCTATTAGACTCTTTTCTCCTCTACAGCTCTGGGTTGCAGTCATCTATCGCCCTCCTGGTTCTGCCACCCAGTTCCTATCTGACTTTGAATCATGGCTGACATTCTTTCTTTCAGACTCAGTCCCCACCTTGATCCTAGGTGACTTTAATATCCACGCTGATGATTCCAATAACCCTACAACATCTCGCTTTAACTCTCTGCTAGCTTCTTTTGGCCTCCAACCACACTCCAACTCTTCAACTCATTCTCTTGCTCACTGTCTTGACCTAGTTCTTGCTGCAAACTGCGCCATTTCTGACTACCTGGCACTTGACTTTCCACTATCTGATCATCATTTAATCTCCTTTGCTCTCACTTATACTCCTCCTCCTCGCCATACTATTCAACGCCATTTTCGTGATCTTCAATCTGTTGACTCTAACCATCTTGGTCTGACCCTGGATTCATCTCTCTCTTCCCTAAATCTCGGGGATTCTGCTGATTCAGCAATGTCTTTATTTAACTCCACTCTTTCCTCGACTCTTGACCCCTTTGCCCCTGTCTCTGTACGCACTTCTTCCTCCAAGACTAGACCTCAGCCCTGGCTTACCCCCAACATTAAGTTTCTCCGGTCCTGCTCTAGAGCGACCAAACGTCTTTGGAGAAAGTCCAAAGAGTGGGCTGATTTTATCCATTTCAAATTTGTTCTTTCTTCCTTCTCACGCACCCTCTCCAAGGCAAAACAGAATTATTACAAATCATTGATCTCCGCCAATGAGAGGCGCCTGCAGCGTTTGTTCTCCATCTTAAACTCGTTGCTTAAACCTCCCTCTCCACCTGTCTCTTCATCATTTTCTCCTAATGACTTTGCTAACTATTTCATCTCTAAGATTACCACTCTGAGATAGTCCCTCCTGATTCTTCTTCTGCTCTTAATCTTCTATCGCCTTCGCCTAACAAATTTTCTGTCTTTCCTCCTGCCTCTTTGGATGAACTCTCTACACTTCTGAACTCTTCCAAACCTGCAACCTTCCTCTTGATCCAATTCCTACTCGTCTTCTAATCTCTAAAGCTCCCTTTCTGCCCTCGCTTCTCCATATCTTCAATCTTTCTCTCTCTACAGGCTCCTTCCCGTCGGACTTCAAACATGCTCTCATCTCCCCAATTCTGAAAAAATCTTCTCTTGACCCCTCCTCTTTGTCTAGCTATCGTCCGATTTCTCTTCTCCCCTTTCTTTCTAAGGTTTTGGAACGGGTTGTTTATTCACGCTGTCTTAAGTTTCTTGAAATCAACTCCATCCTTGATCCCTTTCAGTCTGGTTTCCGCCCAAGGCATTCCACAGAGACAGCTCTCACTAAGATCTCAAATGACCTTTTACAGGCCAAGGCTAATGGCCTTTACTCTGTTCTCATCCTTCTCGATTTGTCTGCAGCCTTCGACACTGTTGATCACTGTTTCCTAATTGACATACTCTCTGACCTTGGGTTCTCAGACTCTGTTCTCGACTGGTTTAGATCTTACTTGTCTGGCTGATCTTTTGCAGTAGTTGCAGGGGGTCAGACTTCTTCTCCTGTTCCCTTATCTGTTGGAGTTCCCCAGGGCTCTGTTCTGGGTCCCCTTCTGTTTTCTCTCTACACACTGTCCTTAGGAAAACTCATCAGCTCTTTTGGTTTTTCCTACCATCTGTATGCTGATGACACCCAGCTGTATCTTTCTGCCCATGACCTTTCTCCAAGGCTTGAACAGCAAGTCTCGTCTTGCCTTACAGCTGTCTCGCAGTGGATGCGCCATCGACATTTGAAGCTCAACATGTCCTCCTAAGCCCACCCTTCAACACTCCTTTTCTGTCTCTGTGGACAACATTTCTATTCAACCAGTCCAGCAAGCCCACAGTCTTGGTTTTATCTTTGACTCTTCTCTGTCGTGTATCCCTCAGATCCAGACCACAGCCAAGGCTTGTAGATTCTTTTTGTACAATATTGCCAAAATCCGACCATATCTCTCCGCCTCTACTGCCAAGATCCTGGTCCATGCCCTAGTGATCTCACGACTGGATTACTGTAACGTCCTCCTGGCTGGGCTTCCTCTTTCTCACCTCCGTCCTTTAATCTCTGTCCAGCATTCAGCTGCATGCATTATCACTTCCACCCACCGCTCTGACCACATCTCTCCTGTGTTGGCATCCCTTCACTGGCTCCCTCTCCCTTTCTGCATTCAGTATAAGCTCCTGCTGTCGACATTCAAAGCCCTCCATGGACTGGCCCCTCCTTACTTATCAGATCTTCTTTCTCCTCACCTTCCCACTCGGGCCCTCCATTCTGGTAGTCAAGGGTTCCTGTTTCAGCCCAGGATTTCCTCTGCCCCATCTCAGATTCGCCCCTTTTCACTTGCTGCCCCTCACTCCTGGAACCTTCTTCCCCCACAAGCAAGAGCCATCACTTCTTTAACTAGCTTCAAAATGGAGTTGAAAACCATCCTGTTCAGAGAAGCCTTCCCAGGCATTGCATAATTGTCACTTACTATCTGATTTTTTTTGTTGCCTGTTTATCGAACCATTTCCTGTATTGTTATGTATTGTATATGTATTATCCTACTTGAGAGTATGTATTTTCCCTGGAAGAAGATTAACCATCCATTATGAAACCAAGCCCTCCCTCCAGTCCATCTGCCTTGGTCCAGGCCTCGGAGGTAGAGAGGAGCTGCTGGACCTCTTACCCTTTCCTGCCACCACTCCCTTCTCCTTTTGTGTCATGTCTTTTTAGATTGTAAGACCGAGGGCAGGGAACCGCCTAACTAAAAAGATTGCATGTACAGCGCTGTGTAAATTTACAGCGCTTCATAAATAAAGGTTAATAATAATAATAATAATAATAATAATAATAATAATAATAAAGGAGCCCCAAGAGAGAGCAAAACTGGGAGAAGTTACATTTTGGATTTTTTGCTGCTGTGTGCCTTCATGTTGTTTCCGACTTATCATGCCCCTAAGGTGAATCTATCAAGGGATTTTTGTTGCAAGATTTGTTCACAGTGGATTTGCCTTGGTCTCTCTCTGAGGTGGCTGGGAGAGTGTGACATGCTCAAGGTCACCCATTGGGTTTCCATGGCTGAGCAGGGATTCGAACCTGGTCTCCCCAAGTCATAGTCCAACGATCAAACCACTATATTATACTGGCTCTGTTACTTTTTGGACTACAACTTGCACAATCTCCAGTCTACATGCCACCTATAATCACAAATTCTTCAAGTCATATTGGCTGTGGAGGGGAGGGTGTTAAGTATAGTAGCCTTCCCCAAAGGAGGACCTTTACTGAGCTCTGAGAGAGAGATGCTCTGCTGTGGCTGGAGGGAGGCCTTGAGACCCCTTGCCCTTAATCCTGATTCTTCAGAACTGTTCTTATTGACCCCATCACCACTGCTGCAAGAAGTGTGATCCAGCAAGATCAGAGTACTCACTTCCTCCGCGGATGTTGATGATCAAGCTTCCATTGATGACAGTGCAGCCTCGGAGCTCCTGAGCAGCCGTCACCGAGTCAATTACTTTTCCCTTCCCCAGGTGGCAGACCTTGGGGCAAAGCCCAGCACAGGGGGTGCAGAGGAGGCTGAAGGAGAAGGAAGACATGTCTTTGAGGAAAAGGACACTGACATATTCTCTCACAAAAACACCTTCTTTTGAGCCAGTGGAAGTAGAAAGCCAAGAGGAGGAGACTCCACCACACTTCGAGGGAGTTTGTTCCACTGTCAAACAGCCCTCACTGTCAGGAAGTTCTTCCTAATGTTGAGGTGGAATCTCTTTTCCTGGAGCTTAAATCCATTGCTCCGAGTCCTAGTCTCTGGAGCAGCAGAAAACAAGCTTGCTCTCTCATCAATATGACATCCCTTCAAATATTTAAACAGGGCTATCATATCACCTCTTAACCGTGTCTTCTCCAGGCTAAACATCCCCAGCAACCTAAGTCATTCCTCATAGGGCATGGTTTCCAGACCTTTCACCATTTTAGTCGCCCTCCTTTGGACACAATCCAGTTTCTCAATGTCCTTTTTGAATTGTGGTGCCCAGAACTGGACACAGTATTCCAGGTGGGGCCTGATCAAGGCAGAATAGAGTGGCACTATTACTTCCCTTGATCTAGACACTATACTTCTGATGCAGCCTACAATTGCATTGGCCTTTTTAGCTGCCGCATTGCACTGTTGACTCATGTTCAACTTATGGTCTACTTGGACTCCTAGATCCCTTTCACACATAGAAGTCTCCTTAAGCCAGGTGTCCCCCATAATCCTTTATCTGTGCATTTCATTTTTCTGCCCTAAGTGCAGTACCTTACATTTCTCCATGTAGAATTTTATTTTGTTAGCCTTGGTCCAGCTTTCTAGTCTGTTCAGGTCAGGGTATTAGCTACTCCTCCTAATTTGGTGTCATCCGCAAATTTGATAAGTATGCCCCCAATTCTGTCATCCAGGTCATTGATAAAGATGTTGAATAGCACTGGGCCCAGAACAGAGCCCCACTGGACACCCCACTGGTCACTTCTCTCCAGGCTGAAAAAGAGCCATTGTTGAGCATCCTTTGGGTTTGTCCGGTCAACCAATTCCAAATCCATGTAACAGTTGCCTTGTCTAGCCCACATTTTACAAGCTTGTTTGCAAGAATGTCATGGGGAACAGTTTAATGATCTGCTCCAGAATCTTTCCTGGGACTAACTGGACGATAATTGTTGGGATCCTCTTTTTCCCCTTTTTGAAGATGGGGACAACGTTGGCCCTCCTCCAGTCTGCTGGGACTTCTCCTGTTCTCCAGGAGTTCTCAAAGACTATTATTGCCAATGGCTCCGATATTACATTTGCCAGTTCTTTTAATACTCTTGGATGTAGTTCATCTGGTCCTGGAGACTTAAATTCATTTAGATTAACAAGGTATTCCTCTATTATCTCTTTACTTATTCTGTACTGAAATTCCCCTAATCTATCCTCTGCTCCATTATCCTCAGGTTGAGCTCCCTTTTCCTTTTCTGAGAAGACTGAGGCAAAGAAGGTGTTGATGCCTTTTCTCTGTCTTCTGTTAGCATTTTGCCATCTTCTGCACGCAGTGGCCCTACCATTTCCTTCTTCTTCCTTTTGCTGAGGACATATCCAAAAAAGCCTTTTTTGTTGTTCTTAACCTCTCTAGCAAGCCTGAGTTCATTCTGCGCTTTGGCTTTTCTGACTTTACCCCTACACAGGCTCGCTATTTGTTTGAATTCCTCTTTGGTGATTTCCCCCTTTTTCCATTTCTTATACATGTTCCATTTAAAACTTAGCTCAGTTGAAAGTTCCTTAGTCATCCATCCTGGTTTCTTGAGACACCTCCTGTTTTTCTTTCTCACTGGAATTGTTTGGAATTGTGCCTTCAGTATCTCCCTTTTGAGAAACTCCCATCCGTCCTGAACCCCCTTATCTTTTAGTATTTCTGACCATGGGATCACCCTCAATACTTCTCTAAGTTTACTGAAATCCGCTCTCCTAAAGTCTAGGATGCGTGTCTGATTATGCCTGGCTTCTCCTTTCCATTGTATAACAAACTCCAGGAGAACATGGTCACTTCCACCTAAGGATCCCACCACTTGCACTCCATTAACTAGTCATCCCTGTTGGTTAGCTGATCCCCTTGTTGCCTCTTCCACCTTTTGGACAATGAAGTTGTCTCCAAGGCAAGTGAGGAATTTGCTAGACCTTGAGGATTTGGCTGAGTTTGCCTTCCAGCAAATATCAGGATAGTTGAAGTCACCCATCACTACTACATCTCTCCTTTCTGTCATATTTCTTTCATTGGCCACAACTGTTTCTTCCCTTCCTAGAGACTCCATGGACTGCCAGCTGGTCGCTTGTGGACCAACATTGGCCCCAAGGATCTTAACTTTTAGCAACGCTGAACTATGCCATTTCTACATTAATATTACTGCAGTCCTTTCATTTGTTCTTGAAATTTACCAGTTGCAAGGACAGAGTGGGAAATGAACTTGCAGGCAGGTGTGCTTGGTGTTTGTTTCCTTTATTTACAGGGCAACCATGGCTTCTGCCCCCCCCCTAGCTATGAAGTGGCCATAAACTGAAAGCAGAGCAAAGGACTGTCCCCTGGGGAAGGGAAGCAAGCGGCATTATCCGGAATTGGCCCTTAGGTTAGCTTTGTTCTGCTGGCATCAGGTGCTGAATAGGAGCACCCACTATCATGTTGGTCCATTCATTCTTTGCCTGTCCATTTCTGGGAAGCTTGCTACTTTCTCAGGTGTTTTGAATTGGTTTTGAAATGACAAAATGGGAAGCAAAATGACAGCTGCTGACACCAGCCTCACAACCACGGAGTCCAAAGTTGGTGGCTTGCTTGTGTGAAACCAGAGTCCCAATTCTCATCCTTCTCAGCATGAACTTGGTCAGATGAACCTTACCTCTAGGCCAGGCTCGGTGAAGCAGTGAGGTGTGTGTACCAACCATCCTGGACCTTTGCAGCTTCGCCCCAGGTCTCAATCTATGGGCACCACGGGGCGCAGACTGGTCGTTTTATTCCCCTTACCCATCAGCCTGGAAGAGGTGAAGAGGGCTTCCCTAAGGGAAGGGCTGGCTGTTGTCAAACATCAGCTGTTGTTGTAGAGGGTTGTGTCCCAGTTGTGGCGGTGAGTTCCAGAACCTCTCCCAGGTTTTAATTCAAATTCAATTCAAAAAGGATGTGGAGAAACTGGAGCGTGTCCAAAGGAGGGCGACTAAAATGGTGAAGGGTCTGGAAACCATGAAGCCCTATGGAAAGACTTAGGGAGCCTGGGGATGTTTAGCCAGGAGAAGAGAAGGTTAAGAGGTGATATGATAGCCCTGTTTAAATATTTGAAGGGATGTCATATTGAGGAGGGCGCAAGCTTGTTTTCTGATGCTCCAGAGACTAGAATGTGGAACAGTGGATGAAAACTGCAGGAAAAGAGATTCCACCTCAACATTAGGAGGAACTTCCTGAGAGTAAGGACTGTTCGACAGTGGAACAAACTCTCTTGGAGTGTTTTGGAGTCTCTTTCCTTAGAGGTCTTCAAACAGAGGCTGGATGGCCATCTGTCGGGGATGCTTTGATTTAGATTTCCTGCATGGCTGGGGGTTGGACTGGATGGCCCTTGCGGTCTCTTCCAACTCTACGATTCTATGATTCTATGACAGCTGCTCCTGGCATGTTAGAGAGAAATAATTGCATCTTTTATTGTTGGAGATGATGCAGAACTATAGCTGCATCAGCTTCCTTCTGAAACTTTCCACACACAATAGCTTTATTAACATATTTTTACATATTCCTATCGGCATATTTCTCTTCTCTCCACCCGCAACCTCTGGGAATTTGGTGGTGGGCTGTGTGCGTGCAAACTGATGCTTAAACAAACTGCTACTTGTCTCTCCCTGTGACAGGTTGGCAGAGGACAGGAGCGCAACCTGATCGACCATCCCTTGCCGGGGAGCCAAGGCCTCCTTCCCCATGTGAAACTGCCTCCTGTATCTGCTGAGCCCCTCCATCCATACTCCCCCCCCCCTCGACTTCCCAGCTGCCAACCTGGCTCTGCCTGCCACAGTGCCACTGCCAGGCCAAACTGGGGGCTTGGGCCCTTACTTGGTAGAGTTCATGGTGTACCCGGAGGGGCACTCAGAGATACATTCGCCATTGTGGATGGCGTAGCAGTTGGACCCTCTGGCGGTCTTGCAGGAGTTATGGCGCTCCTGGCAGAACTCGAAGGTCACGCAGCGCCAGCCCTGGAAGCGGTAGTAGTTGGGAGGGCATGTCTCCATGCACTTGCCGTCCAACATGTAGTTCCGGCATGCCACACACTTGTCGGGGTCATTGGGCTCCTGGCAGTTGCCCAGGCATTCTGCATGGCAGCACTTCCCATCTGGGGTACAGCCCTGGGACTTGCAGGTGGGGGGACACACTGGGCAGGGGAAAGAGAAGAGAAAGGGATGAGCAATCCTGACAGGTGGCCCCACCACTTGTTGGCTTCTAGTAGCTGCAGTGCCTCCCCACAGATACACATGAGGAACTGGGCTCCCCTTCACTCACCAGTTATGGGGTTACTCTCTCTGTCAGTTGACTCTGAACACTGGGAAACTGATTTTGAAGGAAGGAAAAGGGAAGACCACCTCCTCACTTCTATATCCCTCTGACATGCTGGCAGAGGGCTGCTTTAATGCCTATAGCAAGGAAGGAGCACTACGCTCCAACCATTTTGAGTAAGTTACTGCTGTGCCTGCTGTTGTGTTTAACCAGAAGACTCAAAGCACTTGGTATCAGCCTAGGCTCAGCTCAGAATGCTTAGGGAGTCCTACGGATTTCAGAGAAAGCCCAGGAAGCCTCTGAAGGGAATACAGGGCCCTTGCTCTGAGGGAATCATGAGTCGACATCGCTGGCAGCTTCAGGCATTCAGGCTCTCCAAGGCAAAGAATCCCTTCCTTGATGTAGGCATTAAAGCAGCCCTCTGCCAGCATCAGGGGCAGGAGAGTGGCAATGTGGGTGAGAAGAAGGAGCTGGGTTAATGTGGTCATTGTCCCCCCCGCCAGGCTCTCTCTGCCAAGCTGGGAGGTGGTGAATGAGCCACCAGAAGGCAACAAGGCAGCCCCCCCACCCCTTTACAGCAACTCATTTCCAGAAACTAAGGTGCGTTACAGACCGCTGGATTGCGGCGGTCTGCTGCCGCCGCCGGTTGCTGCATCCGGGAACCACAGCAGCCAAACGGCGCGGTTCCCGGACACAGCAAAGAAGGAGCGCGAAAATCGCGCTCTTTCTTGCAGCCCGGAAGAGACGCCGCGAGGCGCTAGTCGTGCACTCGCGGCGTCACTTCCGCCACGCGACGTGCGGACGCAGAGCGTCCATTACGTCAAAATGGCAGCAGCCGTGTGGAACAGCCGCCGCCATTTATTACGGACTCAGTCCGTGCTAGGGTTAGGGGCGTCTGGAAGAGACGCCCCTTTCTAACCCTAGCACAGACTGAGTCCGTCCTAGGGTGCCCATTTGTAACGGGCCTAAGGATCTGTGTTGGGTTTGAGGATTTTATGCTCACAGGCACATTATGGAAAATAAAATACACCTCTCTAGAAGCCACAGGCTCCTCACTCTACAGCCTTCCATGGCTTAAAAATGAGACCCTCTGGAACCAAGGTGGGGTTCTCCAGAATAGAGCAGGCCTTGTCATGAACTGGATGAGAATCTGCTTCCTGTGAGGGAGAGGACATGGCACAAATAACATGGCACCTTGAGGCGCAGGTCAAAACCTCTTCAGGTCTGGCACTTTCTGTACATCCTCTCAAAGACCTTGCCCTTGAATTCAGGAGGGCATGCCCTCCATGGAGGCTTACTTGGGATGCTCAGCACTATTTTTAAAGTCAGAACCAATAAACCAGCTGTGTGAGTTTCCCTTCAGGACTCTGCTCCTATTGTCTAAGAGAAAAGCTATGATCATTGTTTTTCTCTTACTCTTCTTCCTCTCTCCCTCCTTCTCCTGCTGTTTATTTGTATCTCACCTTTCTCCTAAATATGATACTTTCAAGTGTGGCTGGATTCCCAATTCCCATCATCCCTGCTGAGAGGGTAAGGGATGATAAGTCTCTCACCTTCTGCAGTCTAACAAGATGGTCTAGGTCTAGGAAGAAAAAGTGTAGAAAACCTAAAATACAGCCTTAGAGCAACTCACTGGGAAGACTGTCTTCTATGAATAAACACAATGAGCTGAACCGGTTCATCCCCACCCCAAGAGAGTCAGAAGCCACGTCTTTATGCAAATGCCTTGTCTCCTCCACCATTGATAGCTGAGAGCCGATACCATGATTCAGCTCCTCAGAAGGACGGTCGTTGTCCAAAAGCAGGCTCTCTGGACAGGCAGGGCTACCTGCCAACCCCTTGGACCTGGCAAGGATTGCCAGCTGCCTGTTTGCTCCATCCTAGCACACTCTCCTATATTCCCGAAAGCTAACTGTACAGTCCCCAGACAGTCATGAAGGGTAGACAGAACCACAAATGCGTCCTAGAGAGAGTCTCTACATGTCTCCAGAAGCAGTGGTTATTATGTTGGCCACGTGGAAGCAGACACAAAATGGATGTTACCTACTGAAGGGAAACTTTTTCGATCTTTGGGGACACCTGTTTTGCACCGTAAGAGCTCACACCACCAGGGCACATTTGTGGTTGTATTTTGTGATTCTCAAAACTCAATTCAGGCAGCTTTGCAGTTTCAAGATGGAAGATAACAAATATCAGAATGTGGCAGAAACCATCCAAGCTCTTATAGAAAAAATTCCAAATGGCAAGAGATAGCCTTCCCCTTCCTGTACACCTTTTGAGAGAATTGGGGCCAAGAGCATTGAAAATAAATAACAGAATGAAAAATGATGTCCCATAACCAAGAGGAGTTAAATACACTGTGTCCTTGGCACACGTTGGGTCTACTAGCATCAAGGTGGAGAGTTTAATGGTTAGCTACCTTCTCTCCAAAGGGACAAGTTTCCAGTTACTCTCCTTGCATAAAATCCATGTGTGTTCTTCAACATAAATTTGATACAGGAGCAAAAAAGACAGATTTGCAGTGCTATGAAGAAACGAGTTGCATTCTCAAAGCCACTGACAGGAGGAACTAGAGCTCTATGGTGGCCATAACCACAGGACTCAGAAATTATTACTTCAGATCCTTAAAACATTCCATATGAAAAAACAGATTAAGAGCAAAACAGTCACAAATACCAGACCTCCCAAGTCCAGCCAATTCCCCTGAAGTAAGGATATTTCTCCTGAAGCCTGTGGGAGTGAGAAGAGAATGGCACAGGCAGTCAAGGAGGATTTCTGTGCCTTCAGATAATTTGAGGATTTGCCTCAGAGTTACTTCTAAAGAGCGTCAGCTTTTCACTCAAGTCAAAGGAAAACGCATTACTTCTCTGGGTGCCAAAGCAGTTCCAGAGAAGTTTAAGTTCCCTGTTGGAACAAGAGGAGTTTGTGACTGGGGAATAGCACGTGTCCTTTGCAAACTAGGAGCGTTCTGGTGGCTTCTAAAAAGCTACTGCTCCTTCTCCATTGTATTCAAAACCCAGGCAAAACTCTTGAAATCTCCACCTTGGCTAGAACAGGACAACAGACAGATGGATGGCCATCTGTCGGGGATGCTTTGATTTGGATTTCCTGCATGGCAGGGGGTTGGACTGGATGGCCCTTGCGGTCTCTTCCAACTCTATGATTCTATGATTCTAGGTTGGGAAGTTTGGACAAGGTAACGCCCCTTCCCCAGCCCCATTCAAAACCCCAGAGCAACCACATACAGAGGACTCCTATCATAAATCATAGAGTTGGATGAGAAACAAACGTTGGGTACTTACCGTGACACGTTCATTTCCAGCAGACGAGGGTCCGGGCATCCTGAATCCTGGGTTATGCACCTCCCATTAGCTCCTGTAGGCAGGGACAAAGAAAAGACCGGCCCCCTATATAAGGAGGGGCTAACCCCCCTTGGGCCTCAGTCAATAACAAGCCAAGCGAATAGCAAATAAACCAAGACTTGGACCTTTTCTGGTAAGAAACAGCACAACAGTTATGAACCCTAAGGGCCGTCTCCGGGGAGTCAGACCTCTGAAAGAAACAGACAACCAGCAAACAGAAAACATTAAGCAGAGACAGCCGACAGGCCGGGCTGGACCGCAGGCGGCATCCCGGGTGGGCAGGATGACAGGACCATCGTCTGCTGGAAATGAACGTGTCACGGTAAGTACCCAACGTTCGTTTTCCCAGCAGAGAGGGTCCTGACCTCCTGAATCCTGGGATTTACCAAAGCCCTCTCAAGCAGGGAGGGAAGGTGCCAGCTAGAACCTGCGGACCCAGCCACCACCTGTTGGAGGACTCTCACTCCGAAGGCCGCCTCAGCGGATTGGAACACATCCAGCTTATAGTGTCTAATGAAGGTGGAGGGCGACTTCCATGTTGCCGCCCTGCAAATCTCGGCTAGAGTGGCATTAGTGACCAGGGCCGCCAAAGTGGACGCACTCCCCGTAGAGTGGGCCATTACCCCCTCGGGTGGAGCGACATCAAGAGTAAGGTAGCGCTCTTGAATATCAGACCTGATCGACCTACTCAGAGTTGAGGCAGATACCTTGAACCCCAAAGAGCCTGGAAGAAAGGAAACGA
Organism: Sceloporus occidentalis; assembly: GCA_023333645.1. NCBI lineage: Eukaryota > Metazoa > Chordata > Lepidosauria > Squamata > Phrynosomatidae > Sceloporus > Sceloporus occidentalis. Next base: position 4,206,026 of record JALMGF010000091.1, on the reverse strand, counting down.
ACAACATTTCAGATGACCTAAGGTTGAAGTCCTCTGGATGTAGATTTTGAGGGGTCTGCGCATATCCAATGTGTGCCAGGTCTTTCCCAAGTCCTTCTTAGGATCGGGGCAGAATGAAGGCAGGAGAATGTCCTATGACACCTGAAAGGCTGAGTTGACCCTAGGCACGAAGGTAGGATCTGGATGAAGGCACACTGAGACCGGCCTAAAAATATACAAGTCTTTACCTACCGACAGGGCCCCAGCTCTGTCTGGCGGAGGTAATGGCCGTGAGGAAGATGATCTTGAGGGAGAGGTGTTTGAGGGAGGCCTCCCGAAGGGACTTGATCAGCCCAACCGTCAGCGCGTTTAAGACCGTGTTCACACCCCAGGTTGGAAAACGATGTCTGGTGGGCTGGCCCTGTTGTAACTCTCTTCAATAGCCTATTAATGTGAGGATGGCTGCCATTCTAGCTGCTCTCGTATGGAGCAGAACCGATGTGATGGCCAACACCTGCCTTATAAACATGTCGGGTCAAGTCCCTTCTTAATGTCATCTTGGATGGACTATAGCAGATCAGCCACTGAAAACCTGAAGCAGTTGATGAGAACTTGTCTAAAGTGGTGGATTATGTGATCAATCAGAATGGAGCCTGATCTAATCTGGACCTATGGCAGCTTCCAGCCTATCACTGATCACCTTGTCAACTGGTTATAGCACTGAAGGTGATATTAAAGTGATTCCACTAGTGATTAAGACTTAACACTCTGAAAGAGGAATGTTAATGTCTGACCTCCACTTAAAATTTGAAAACAAGCTGTGCTAGCAGAAAAAATAAGGAAGTCCACTTTACCAGCCTCAGAAGGCAGTGGACAATGGTGTTGTTTGGGCCAGACCTTGGCATGAAACCCAGTCAGGGATAAGACACTCACTCACACAGCAGCTAACCTTATAACAATAAAATCATAGAATCATGGAGTTGGATGAGACCCCAAGGGCCATCAAGTCCAACCCCCCTGACATGCAGTAAATCACAATCAAAACATGCCCAACAATATGCAAAGGAATTGTGTAGCACCCTGAGACCACTAAAAGAAAGAGATTGGCAGCATTAACCTTGATGCCCTTGAGCCCAACTCATCATATGCATGATAGACATGGTTAAAATAGGTCTTAAAAGCCAGGCAGCAGCTGAATGGCAAGTCCATCAGCAGGCATTCTTATTTAAAAGGTAACTATCTAGCCAAGGTAAGAGGTAATTGTGATCTTTGTGGCAGACTCTTCAGGGCTCTGCAGGATGTCTGAATGGGATTTGAAGCAACCCCTTAGCAGAAAAACCTGATTATATTGTTTTAAAACATTCATGGAGGAAGCGGGGGGTCTCCTCCCCATGGAGAGGAGGCTGTTTGTCTGTTTGTTTTGAAAAGAATTTTTCTTAATCCCCTGAATTAGTGAGGGAGAGCCCTCTCATGGAAGAAACTGTTTTGTTTTTTGTGTGTTTGTTTGTTTGTTTTGGTTCCCTTTAACAGACATCTCTCCTATGAAAGAAGGGAAGGCAAGGAGAGCCACCTCTCCTGAGGCTAGCTGACTGAGGTTCCCTGTGTTTTATAACAGGAACATAACCCTTATGACAATAAAGTGGAGCTTGGTTGGTCACCTTAATCCAATATATCTATCACCTCATATGAGATGTTTTAACAAAGATCCTCAATGCATGTAAGCATTAGAGGTCTGCTGAGTGACCAGAGACCTTCTCCTTGCTTGAGTCACCCTGCTTATTAGCATTTAAATGAATCTGTATTGTTAAAGCTTATGCTCTTAATGAGAAGTGATATGGCCAATAACAGTTTGCACAAAGGAGGTAGAACCATGTGCTTCTCCTATGTCTTAGGCTGTTCCAGCTAAGGCAAAAAGGCTCTGGCCCCAAGGGAGACAGAGATTGAGGCCCATGAGGAAGAAAGAAAAATCATCATGTTGGCTTATGACTAGCCCCTTCCCTTGTTGAATTAGTTTCCAGGCATCTTCTCTGGCCTGGAAAAAAGAGGGGGTGGGGTGGGCAGAAACAGCACAACTCAAACTTCATGGGCTAACAGTAATAAAATGAACACCAGAAAAAGTTAACCAGTATCTCTTGTAAATCTCAGCCCCCAGACCTGTTGCTGTAGGGGCTCTCCCTCCTTTATTTGCCCCATCAAGGGAGGCTGCCTGGGCGGTAGCTTCTTCCATGCACTGAGGAAACTGCTCTTAAGTTAGCAGTGACTGAAGACCATTTGTAACCATGGGTAGATAGCTGCATATGGCCTGTAGTGTAGCCCTGATACTCACAGGGCACTTTGTTTTATTTATGTTTGAGACAGCCCCAACTTCAAGATGGGGTTTAGAAGCTTAGCCCTTTTAATCTCAGGCAGGCTTTATAGTAACCTGGCTGCAAGATAGAAGCTAGCTTGGTCGTCAGCTCCCTTCCCACTTGCATAGGTAGCTGGGAAGGGCAGAGGGGCTGCTGTGGGACATGGCTCTACATTTACCTGAGGTATGTCTGTGTTCTGAGAAAGGATAATCTCTGATGGAAAGGAGAGGCCAAGCGCTCAATCTGCTCTCTCAAGAGTGCCATAGTTTGGGGGCAGCCAAACACAATTGGGGGTGAAGGGAACTCTCCACCCATGATATCCACAAGTGGTTTAACCCTTTTTGTTGTTGTAATTTTTGAGAGGGAACACAGGAAGATTAGTATCCATGTGTTCTCTCATAGTATCTTTGGGTTGGAAGAGACCCCAAGGGACATCCAGTCCAACCCCATTCTGCCATGCAGGAACTCTCAATCAAAGCATAACTGATAGATGGCCCTCCAGCCTCTGTATAGAAGTGAGCGGCAGAGGCCATGGTCTCTCTGGGGAGGACATGAAGCCACTTTGTGCTTTTTTTTTTCTTTTTTTTTTTGGTGGGGTGTTCTATGGCAGCCAAAAAAGACCATTTCAGAGTTGGAAGTTTCAGCTCCTGCTGGGCAAAGTCCAGCTTCCTTAACAACCATGTGGCTGTATAACATAGAGAAGGAGTCCTCTGCCTCATTAGACACCATCTCATTATGAAAATTCAAAATAAAAGTGTAGGAGCCCTGGCAACACCACCGTGTGTTTTCCAGTCTGCAAAGGATCCCCCACACCTGTTGGGGTCCTGGGTGATATTGGGGCCAGAGATGGGAAGGAAGAGGGAGACCAAGGGTTTATGCCCCCATCTCTCCTCCTGGCAGAGTCCCAAATCTTATGCTAGGCATAGTGCCTGAAATGGCCATGGCAGAGGCCTCCTGGAAATGCCTGCCCTGAGCAAGGGCATCAGATCTGGCAACGATTATTTGGTGGCTGGAGAAAGAGGGCCCCTGGTACTCACCTTTTTACTGTGTCTTCTGGCTGGCTTGCCTCTCTGACCTTGGCCCTGTTTCAGGCTGTGCAGAGGTGATGTAGAGAAATCCCTTGTCATGGCTTTTGGCTGGCCTGTCCTCTGTACTCTGGCCCCAATGGGCTGAGCAGAGATGCTGAGAAGGAAAGTTTCCATAACTTCCGGCCAGTTTTTTTTTTTTAAAACTGATCCTTGGCCTTAAGCAGGCTCGGCAGAGGTGATGCAGAGGGATCCTTTGCCATGGCTTCAGCTGGCCTGTCCTCTGAACTCTGGCTGGGCAGAGATGTGAGGAGGGAAGTTTCCATGACTTCTGGCCAGTTTCCTCTCTGATCCCTGGCCTTAAACAGGCTGGGCAGAGGTGATGTGGAGAAACAGAGACATGGAGGTGAAACCCCTCACCATCTGTTCCCACGGCTCCCATGTGCTGCAATGGTGTTTGCAGAAATCTCCTGTGCACCCACCATGATAGGGGGCAGCTTGGAGGAGAGGGAGAGTCATTGGCAAAGCCAAGACCTTTCTCCAATCCTGGGAGCCCTTGCCATGTTAAGTCTTTCTTCATGCTCCCAAGGCAGCAAGAGAAACGAAGAGAATAAAAGGACTGGAGTGGCAATAGTGAAGAAGCTGCTGAGCAACAGCAAACACATCCCAATGGGTCTCCCTCTGAAGCCAGCTTCCTCTGTTGAGCTGGCAGACCCTGAGCTAGGGAAGCCTGGGTTAAGGATGGCCCTTCACCCATGCTTTCAGGGTCCTCTGCCATAGCCACCACCAAAGAAAGGGGGGAAAGGCAGGAGAGAGGAGAAGAAGGGAAGGCCAAGAAAACTCTCAAACCGCTTTCGGAGAAGGAAAAACCTTGATGGCTCGAAGAGACCCATCTTGTTAGGATCATAGGCAGGCCTGCCTTGCCTGGGAAATGTCCCCCAGCCCCAAAAGCTCACTGCCTCGCGGGCAAAAATGGCCCTGACAAAGCCACCTAGCCCCAGTCCGCACTCACCTCGGTGAGACCAGCTGGCACCAGGGCCTCTTCTACGCCTTGGGGACCTGGGAGACCCGGGCGAAAGGATGGGGCCTGATCACTGCCATGGAGGCTAACCCTCTCCTCTGGCTGGCCCTCTACCTCTCCCTCTGTCGCTGGCTCTCGCTGCTGCGCTGGCAGACCCTGAGCTGGGTAGAGCCTGCACTTGGGGAGGCCCTTCACCCGTGTTTTAGGGTCCTCTGCCATAGCCCACCACCACGAGGGGAAGGGAGGCAGGGAAGAGGGGGGAGGGAGGCCAATAAAAAACAACGCTGACCTCTTCGATGAAGGAAAACGAATTCACTGGCGAAGTATGTCCTGCTAGGAGCCTAGGCAGGAACAAGACTGAGGCCCAAGGGGGGTTAGCCCCTCCTTATATAGGGGGCCGGTCTTTTCTTTGTCCCTGCCTACAGGAGCCAATGGGAGGTGCATAACCCAGGATTCAGGAGGTCAGGACCCTCTCTGCTGGGAAACTCCCTTCTTCTTCCATGCAGGAAGACACCATCCAAGCCCTCCCTGTGACAGATGGCCATCCAGCCTTGGTTTAAAAACCTCCAAAGGAGGAGACTCCACCACCCTCTGAGGCAGCGTCTTCCACTTTCAAACAGCTGTTATCGTAAGGAAGTTCTGTTGCGAAGGAATCTCTTTTCCTGAACTTTAAATCCACTGCTCCAGGTCCTATCCACTGCAGCAGCAGAAAACAAGATTCAATATGATATCCATTCAAATATTTAAACAGGGCCATCATGTCACCTTTTAACCTTCTCTTCTCCAGGTTAAAATACTCAGCTCTCTAAGCCACTCCACAGATTGCTTGGTGGTTTCCAGACCCTTCACATTTTGGTCACCCTCTTCTGGACAGGCTCCATTTTCTCAACATCTTTTTTGAACTGTGGTGCCCAGAACTGGACACAGTAATATTCCAGCTGACCAAAGCAGAATGGATTGGTCCTATTTCTTCCCTCAACCTAGACACTATACTACTATACTGAGAAGCCTTCACAGGCATTGCATAATTGTCGCTTACTATTTGATGTTCTTTTGGTGCCTGTTTATCAAACCATTTCCTGTATTGCTGTGTACTGTATATGTATTATCCTACTTGAGAGTATGTATTTTCCCTGGAAGAAGATTAACCATCCATTATGAAACCAAGCCCTCCCTCCAGTCCATCTGCCTTGGTCCAGGCCTCAGAGGTAGAGAGGAACTGCTGGATCTCTTACCCTTTCCCTCCACCACTCCCTTCTCCTTTTGTGTCATGTCTTTTTAGATTGTAAGCCCGAGGGCAAGTAACCGTCTAATTAAAAAGATTGTTTGTACAGTGCTGTGTAAATTTACAGCGCTTCATAAATAAAGGTTAATAATAATAATAATAATAATAATAATAATAATAATAATACTATCCTGTAGGCAATGCCTTCTGAATTCCTACCTGTGCTAAACCCAGAATGGGTAACTCAATGGTGCAAATGATGTGACAGAGAGACTGACAAGACTGGTCAAGCCTACTGACCGTTACCCCTTTCTTTTGGTTCATGTGGGAACCAATGATATTGCAGAAAGTCACAAGGGATTATGAGGCTTTGGGTAGGAAGTTGAAAGAGATGGATGCACAGGTTGTCATCTCATCTCTTCTCCCAGCCGAAGGGCATGGTCCAGGAAGGGAGAGGAAAATAGCAGAGGTGAATAACTGGCTCCGCAGATGGCGCCGCCAAGAATGGTTTGGATTTTTGCATCATGGTTTGAGGTTCCATGAGGAGGGCCTTCTGGCAAGGGATGGGCTGCATCTCACGCCAGTTGGCAAAAACGTTTTTGCCAACAGTCTCAAAAATTTGATCAGGAGGGCTTTAAACTCACTTACTGTATGTGGGGAAGGGAGACAGTACTCTGGAAGGCAAAAGGGCTGGAAAAAACAGTCAAATTGTCATAGAGGGAACAAGACAAACAGTGCAAGGACCCAAGTGGAAGGCAAAAAACTTGCACAGGCAACAAGGGGACCCTTGGTCTGCGATGTCTCTACACTAATGCACAGAGCATGGGAAATAAGCAAGATGACCCTGAACTCCTAGCGCAACAAAGCAAATATGATAGAATAGGCATCACTGAAACCTGGTGGGATGAGTCTCATGATTGGAATGTAGAAATAGAGGGATATAGCCTTTTTAAGAGAAATGGGCCAAACAGGAAAGGAGGAGGAATAGCCTTATATGTCAGGGACATTTACACCAGTGAAGAGATCCAGACATCAGTATTGGCAGCCAGGTGAGAGCATCTGGATAAAAATTAAAGGGGAGGGAAACAACAAGGTTGTTATGGTGGGAGTCTACTACAGACCCCCAAGTCAGACGGAGGAATTGGATGATGCCTTTCTAGAACAGATGACCACACACTCAGAAAGGAGAGATATAGTAGTGATGGGCGACTTCAACTATCCTGATATTTGCTGGGAGTCAAACTCAGTCAAATCTTCAAGGTCTAGCAAATTCCTCACTTGCCTGGAAGACAATTTCATTGTCCTCCCTCTCTGAGGGAGTGTGTTCCACTGTCAAACAATCCTTACTGTCAGGAAGTTCTTCCTAATGTTGAGATGGAATCTCTTTTCCTGGGGCTTGCATCCACTGCTCCATTGGGTCCCATTCTCTGGAGCAGCAGAAAACAAGCTTGCTCCTCAATACGACATTCCTTCAAAGAGTTAAACAGGGCTATCATATCCCCTCTTAACCTTCTCTTCTCCAATGCACACATGGAAGCACTTATGCAAAACTCTTGAAATCTGAGCTTGGAAAATCTAATTTTTCAGCGTACCCAGCATCCCTACTAGCTGGGGACTTGGTGAACTATAGTCCAAAAAAGCACACACACTCCCAGTTCTGCTCGGGATTTTGAACCATATTTTACTTCTTCCACAGGTGATTTTGCAAAAACATTTCAGCTTTAGCTTGTTATTGTTGCTGTGTGACCTCAAGTCATTTCTGACTTATGGCAACCTGAGGCAAACTTATAATGGAGTTTTCTTGGGGAAAAAATCTGCTCAAAATGCAGCTCAAAGGATGGCCTGTGGACTGTCCAGCGAAGGGGAGCAGCTCTGAAGGCCAGCCAAAGTCCTCTTCATGCAATTCTTTAATAAA
>JALMGF010000091.1:1555000-1713413 GCA_023333645.1 Sceloporus occidentalis | reverse complement strand
TAAGCGAATGGGCAGCCAGTGAAGATTTTTCAGAATAGGTGTTATGTGGTCAAACCTGGATGCGCCGGTGACCAGTCTGGCTGCCATGTTTTGTACTAACTGAAGCTTCCGGGCTTGGTACAAGGGTAGCCCCATGTAGAGAGCATTACAGAAATCTAAGTGAGATGTTACCAGAGCATGTACCACAGTTTCAAGGTCCCTTTTGCCCAGGTAGGGTTGCAGTTGGCGTATCAACTGAAGCTGATAGCAAGCACTTCTGACCGTCACATTTACTTGAGATGTCAACTGCAGGGACGAGTCCAGAAGTACTCCTAAAAGCACAAAGTTTAAAAGCACAAACAATACACACACATATTAAAACACTTTACATTTAAAGTTCATTGTTTAAAATTTACAATTTAAAACATAATCTGGATAGGCCAGTTGGATGGATAGAATAATAAGCGTTCGCAGCCCTGCCTTAGCTGGGGTTGCGCTCCCTTTAAAAACTCAGGCATAACAGATTCAACCCTAAACCTGAGTGATCCAATAAAGATCAGGGAAGTTATTTTATTGGGTTGCAACTCCCAGGTTCCTCCAGCTAGTATGGCTGCTGGGCATGCTGGGACTTATAAGTGAACTTTCCCCCACCCATACTTTTTCTAGCCTCTTTGCCTGTTCCTGAGGATCTACAGCCACAACAATGCCTGGCTTAAACTACTGCAATGTGACCTCTACATGGCTGAGCTTGAATACTGTCCTGAAAGCCCACTATCTTGCCTCACTATCTTGCAGCCACACTGTGGACCAGGCAAGATGCCATTCTCTCATTGCAGAAGTTTTTCTTGTCTCTGAGCATGATGCAAAGAGTTGGAGATTATGGCAGTTTTCATTTCAGCAGGTTTGCTTGCCTCTCTGGGCATGATGCAAAGAGTTGGGGATTAAGGTCGAAAGCTCTCTTTGACTGAATTCAGTCCAAAAGGTCCCACTTCTGTGCATGAACTTGGCCCGATGCTGTGCACATCTCTTCAATCTTATTTGAATGGATTCTAGGATGATGGAACCAAAGCAAGCTGCCATTTTATAGCAACGTACAGTTGGCCCTCCTTATAAGTGGGGTTTTTATACATGGGTTCAAGCATACACAGCTTGAAAATATTTTTAAAAAGTATAAATTTCAAACATCAAACCTTGATTTTTCTATTTTATTTAAGGGACACCATATTGCTATGCCATTGTATTTAATGGGACTCGAGCATCCACAGATTTTGTTATTCACGGGGGTTCCTGCAACTAAACCTCAGTGGATAACAAGGGTCCACTGTACAAGAGTATGGTTTCCATGTTCCAAGTGTGTGTGTGTGTGTGTGTGTGTGTGTGTGTGTGTGTGTGGGCATGAGAAAATTGTATTTTGCAGCTGTGCATGGAACAATTTTTCTTCGCACATGCACATAAATGAACATCTGGAGGTGAGCAGTGTTTTGCAGAGACTCTAATAAGGCCAGACAATTCTCCCTTGTAGAGAACCTGGGTCACTTTCATCCAGGTCATGATGATCACCTGCCTGAGACTATACATTATATAAGGACCATTCCATTCACAGCTGCAAAATCCAGTCTTTGGGCAATGTACAATCTTAGACAAGGGATTCTTGTGGCTTGGATGAAAGTGACCCAGGAACTCTCCAAGGAGACAACCATCCAGCTTCATTAGAATCTCTGCAAGATACTGCCCACCTCCAGCTCCAGAGGGTTTTGCACCTGTTAGGTCTGTGAAGCCTGTGATGGCACAAATGTGGTGCGGCAGGTCCAATTCCCCCACATTTCCTACCAGGTCAGCCTTCCAGCCTCCAGCTCCCCAGCTACATTTGGTACCTCTTAATTAAGGGTTTCCATTCCTTTGTAGCCCAGCTCACTGAACTGATCAGTTTTGGTGGCTGGAAGCCAAGAGAGAGACATTAGAAATGGGAAAAAAATCAGAGTAAAATAATTATATTTTTTGCTTCTCATGCAGAGAGGGCTTGTATTGCATTGGCTTTGGCTGGTCCCAGGTAAATGATGATGATGATGATGATGATGTGATGATTATATATTTCTGTTTCCCGCCTCTCCCTGTGGATCGAGGTGGGATTACAGCAGTCAGCAAAATTTCAACAATAAAAACATATTTCAACAATATTAAATACATAGCATAAAAAATATACATTACTATCAGTACAATACAGCTGGTCGACTCTTCGTCAAAAACATACAATACTGATAGAGGTGAGGATTTTACAGCAGGTTTGGAGGGTAGGCTCTCCGGAAGAGATCCGTTTTCAATGCCTTCTTGAAAGCATCTAAGGTGGTAATCAGTCCACAACTTGGGGGCCGCGGCGGAAGACGCTCTGTGGGAAGTGGTCACTAGCCTGCTATTTACGTAGTCTAGTGATTTCTTCCGTTATTCTGAGAGTGCGGGGCGGATTGTGTTTGGAGAGGCGTTCCCGCAAGTAACTTGGGCCCAAGCCATGTGGGGCTTTAAAGGTAATAACCAACACTTTGTATTGCACCCTTTTCTTTTTAATTGCAGAGAAGGGAGATCATGATAAAAAATAAATTACACCCTGAAATGGCCACCCCCCCAAAAGTTGAGCCATTTCATCACAAAAGTAAAGACAGTGACAACTCTTGTACGTTGCTATAAGCCAGTGGTTCCCAACCTTTCTAATGCCGCGACCCTTTAATACAGTTTCTCCTGTTGTGGTGACCCCCACCATAAAATTATTTTTGTTCCTACTTCATAATTTATGGCAAAGGCAAAGCTCCTCTGAAGAAACCTGTCCCGAAAGCCCCAGGATAGGTATGCCTTGAGTCTTGGGCATGAAGCCACACTCTCTCAGCCTCAGAGGATGGCAATGGCCAGCCCTCTCTGAAGAAAACTGTTCAGAAAGCCCCAGGATAGGTATGCCTTGAGCCTTGGACAAGGAGCCATACTTTCTCAGCCTCAGAGGTTGGCAACGGCCAGCCCCCTCTGAAGAAACCTGTCCAGAAAGCCCCAGGATAGGTATGCCTTGAGCCTTGGACAAGGAGCTACACCTCTCAGCCTCAGAGGATGGCAATGGCAAAGCTCCTCTGGAGAAACCTGACCAGAAAGCCCCATCATAGAAGGGCAGAGGGGTAGTGGTTCAAAGTGAAACTGAAACTCTTTGGCTGTGCTGTCTCTCTTCCTTTTTGCAGAGCTCTATGTTCCTGAGAGAGGCAGGAAAGGGGACTCTGTGGGCAGTTGCTAAGCAGCTGAGGAGGGGCCTGGAGGTGGCTGCTGGTCTAATGGGCCTAGCTTGGGAGCCCTTTGTTTGGGAAGTGGTGCTCCCTGGGAAATTGTAATTCGACACCCAAAGGGGTCCCGACCCCCAGGTTGGGAACCACTGCTATAAGCTAAGGTCATTCAGGGAATATTTGGATGCAATGGGATTTTCAGTAAGAGCTAGCTTGGTTTGAAGATAGACTTAGGAGTCTGTTGGACACATTTCCTGCCCTTTGTTAAGACTTGGTTTTTGACAAATTGCCCCAGACTTCCTAGCACAGGTTCAGGATTTGCCCTGCGCTCTTGTTCTTGTGCGTTCAGTGTGTTATAAAAAGTTTTTATTACGTTTGCCATGATTTTAGGTTGCATGCTTAAGATTCATTGTTCAGATTTTAACACTGGAAGGGTGACTTGTAAGGGGATAGACAGATAGATTTGACAACTTAGGCTAGGAAACAGATTGCAGATGTGATTACTTTTTAAAAATTAGCCTCTTAAAATTTCTTTTTATATCACTAACCATTTGCTTTCTGGAATTGCAACACTTTCATTGTCTTGTTTCAGTTGGGCACCAGTTTTGCTAGTTAGGCTCCAGTCATTCCCATTCATTCTCATTCATTCTCTCTTTCTCGCACACATAGAGTTATAAAATGGTGTTTTGTTTCCCATTCTTTTTCCGCTGTCCTGCAAAGTTGTTATCCCAGCCTTCCTATGTAGCAACCAAGAACATTGGTTTCGTCCTGGAAAAAGAGGCTTCCGGCATGAGGCTTTGTGATCCTGAAAAATATTGTCTCTACTTCTTTTTAAGACCTGGATTTTCCAGCTGTAATTTCCACCAGGGAGAAATACAACATGGTTCCACGTCAGTCCATGGAAACATTGACATGCCAACTCCCAGAGCAATCTTGTTATGGACACGCTTGTCTTCTCCTTTCTCTGGGCCAAGGAGGGGAGGACTTTCCTGGCGCGGATGGACAGATGTGTATAGATGGCAGAACTGGCTCATCTAAACCGCTGCACAACAAGCAGGCAGCTAAGAAGGAAAGGCATAAAGCTTTGTGATTGTTGTTAACTGGCTTTGGGTTGTTCCCCTCATGGCAACCCTGTGGAAGAAGAGACATCACCAAGCCTCTCTATCCTCCACTGCTTTGCTTAGGTCTTGCAAACTTGTACCTGTGACCTCCATCCATCTTACTCTCTTTCTACATCCCTCCATTTTTCCTGGCATTATTGTATTTTCTAAGGAGTCTTTCCTTCTCATGATGTGGTCAAAGTATGATGGCCTCAACTTAATCATCTTGGCTTCCAGGGAGATTTCTGGCTATGGTGTTTCTCACACGGAGGTTATTGGAGCTGAGATCCAGGGTGACTGCGGATCGGACGATGCGAATTGACGTTATAACGTGAGTGTTTTATCACACCTGGTTGCCCTTCCGTTGCTCTTCCGAATCGAGGGGGAATCGAATCCAAGGCAAGTCACGTGATGCAGATTCAGGCAAAGCGGAGTGAGTGCACTGTTACCGCGTATGGTTTTATATAAAATTTTGGGTGCCATGCGGTCTGAAGCCATGACCCCTGACTGACCCCACAGCAAGCCGCCATTAACCTAAAAGCGAGCAGACCACGTAGACAGCTGCCTTGCAAAGGCAGAGTCTCAGGATTCAAACCTGGAAGAGGAGGAAGTTGCTAAACCAGATTCGCAGAGACCTCTGCAAGGAAGACAATAGATGTGGCTTCCTTCTTAAACGAGCCAGTGATTAACTTAACGGCTCAGCCATCAAGGTATCTGCTCTCCTGAAAAGTGGCAGACCTCTTGCATTGTGCAACCATTGTGTAAGGTTCAACTTAGACAAAGATAAGCAATCAAGGCCTTTGTCCCACCAGGCAGCCATCGCCTGAGGACAGGCTTATCCCTATATAAGGTCCTAGTTTTCAGCCCTTCAATGGGCTTCTCGAGCTTCCAGTTCTGAGTCTGAGTTCCTAGAGCATCTTGCTCTGCTGAAATCACTTGAGCGAAGCCAAGCTCATTGTCACCGGGCCTCTGTTAGCTTTGCCCGCCGGAACCCAGTTCCTAAGCCACCGCGGCTGCTCTTTCCTTTTCCCGTTCCCTCGGCCGTGTCTCACCATCCATCCTACATCTCATCCGGTTCCTTGGAGAAGACGTCTAAGGTAAATATTCTCAACGGTGCCTCTCTCTCTTCCTTCCTTTACTTCCCAAACTCACCCCTCCCTTGCTATAGCATTGAATGTGTGTAGGCGTGTGTGATCCCTTTTGTTGTGTGACTTTAATAAATGTTCATAGTTTAATTGCACCTCATTGGCATTCAAAGTCTCTGTCTCTTGGGGTTGGACTAGATGACCTCTGGTATACACATAGGGACACGATCCCACTGCATGCGTTGTTAGGACATGCCTCTTGTAAATTTGAGCCAATTAAAATTCCCCTAATTCGATCCTTCCTAACAGCACATTGTATTACCACACCAGTGCATACCATGGTGTGCATGGTCCTAACAACGCATGCAGTGGGATCGTGTCCCTATGTGTATACCAGAGGTCATCTAGTCCAACCCCAAGAGACAGAGACTTTGAATGCCAATGAGGTGCAATTAAACTATGAACATTTATTAAAGTCACACAACAAAAGGGATCACACACGCCTACACACATTCAATGCTATAGCAAGGGAGGGGTGAGTTTGGGAAGTAAAGGAAGGAAGAGAGAGAGGCACCGTTGAGAATATTTACCTTAGACGTCTTCTCCAAGGAACCGGATGAGATGTAGGATGGATGGTGAGACACGGCCGAGGGAACGGGAAAAGGAAAGAGCAGCCGCGGTGGCTTAGGAACTGGGTTCCGGCGGGCAAAGCTAACAGAGGCCCGGTGACAATGAGCTTGGCTTCGCTCAAGTGATTTCAGCAGAGCAAGATGCTCTAGGAACTCAGACTCAGAACTGGAAGCTCGAGAAGCCCATTGAAGGGCTGAAAACTAGGACCTTATATAGGGATAAGCCTGTCCTCAGGCGATGGCTGCCTGGTGGGACAAAGGCCTTGATTGCTTATCTTTGTCTAAGTTGAACCTTACACAATGGTTGCACAATGCAAGAGGTCTGCCACTTTTCAGGAGAGCAGATACCTTGATGGCTGAGCCGTTAAGTTAATCACTGGCTCGTTTAAGAAGGAAGCCACATCTATTGTCTTCCTTGCAGAGGTCTCTGCGAATCTGGTTTAGCAACTTCCTCCTCTTCCAGGTTTGAATCCTGAGACTCTGCCTTTGCAAGGCAGCTGTCTACGTGGTCTGCTCGCTTTTAGGTTAATGGCGGCTTGCTGTGGGGTCAGTCAGGGGTCATGGCTTCAGACCGCATGGCACCCAAAATTTTATATAAAACCATACGCGGTAACAGTGCACTCACTCCGCTTTGCCTGAATCTGCATCACGTGACTTGCCTTGGATTCGATTCCCCCTCGATTCGGAAGAGCAACGGAAGGGCAACCAGGTGTGATAAAACACTCACGTTATAACGTCAATTCGCATCGTCCGATCCGCAGTCACCCTGGATCTCAGCTCCAATAACCTCCGTGTGAGAAACACCATAGCCAGAAATCTCCCTGGAAGCCAAGATGATTAAGTTGAGGCCATCATACTTTGACCACATCATGAGAAGGAAAGACTCCTTAGAAAATACAATAATGCCAGGAAAAATGGAGGGATGTAGAAAGAGAGTAAGATGGATGGAGGTCACAGGTACAAGTTTGCAAGACCTAAGCAAAGCAGTGGAGGATAGAGAGGCTTGGTGATGTCTCTTCTTCCACAGGGTTGCCATGAGGGGAACAACCCAAAGCCAGTTAACAACAATCACAAAGCTTTATGCCTTTCCTTCTTAGCTGCCTGCTTGTTGTGCAGCGGTTTAGATGAGCCAGTTCTGCCATCTATACACATCTGTCCATCCGCGCCAGGAAAGTCCTCCCCTCCTTGGCCCAGAGAAAGGAGAAGACAAGCGTGTCCATAACAAGATTGCTCTGGGAGTTGGCATGTCAATGTTTCCATGGACTGACGTGGAACCATGTTGTATTTCTCCCTGGTGGAAATTACAGCTGGAAAATCCAGGTCTTAAAAAGAAGTAGAGACAATATTTTTCAGGATCACAAAGCCTCATGCCGGAAGCCTCTTTTTCCAGGACGAAACCAATGTTCTTGGTTGCTACATAGGAAGGCTGGGATAACAACTTTGCAGGACAGCGGAAAAAGAATGGGAAACAAAACACCATTTTATAACTCTATGTGTGCGAGAAAGAGAGAATGAATGAGAATGAATGGGAATGACTGGAGCCTAACTAGCAAAACTGGTGCCCAACTGAAACAAGACAATGAAAGTGTTGCAATTCCAGAAAGCAAATGGTTAGTGATATAAAAAGAAATTTTAAGAGGCTAATTTTTAAAAAGTAATCACATCTGCAATCTGTTTCCTAGCCTAAGTTGTCAAATCTATCTGTCTATCCCCTTACAAGTCACCCTTCCAGTGTTAAAATCTGAACAATGAATCTTAAGCATGCAACCTAAAATCATGGCAAACGTAATAAAAACTTTTTATAACACACTGAACGCACAAGAACAAGAGCGCAGGGCAAATCCTGAACCTGTGCTAGGAAGTCTGGGGCAATTTGTCAAAAACCAAGTCTTAACAAAGGGCAGGAAATGTGTCCAACAGACTCCTAAGTCTATCTTCAAACCAAGCTAGCTCTTACTGAAAATCCCATTGCATCCAAATATTCCCTGAATGACCTTAGCTTATAGCAGTGGTTCCCAACCTGGGGGTCGGGACCCCTTTGGGTGTCGAATTACAATTTCCCAGGGAGCACCACTTCCCAAACAAAGGGCTCCCAAGCTAGGCCCATTAGACCAGCAGCCACCTCCAGGCCCCTCCTCAGCTGCTTAGCAACTGCCCACAGAGTCCCCTTTCCTGCCTCTCTCAGGAACATAGAGCTCTGCAAAAAGGAAGAGAGACAGCACAGCCAAAGAGTTTCAGTTTCACTTTGAACCACTACCCCTCTGCCCTTCTATGATGGGGCTTTCTGGTCAGGTTTCTCCAGAGGAGCTTTGCCATTGCCATCCTCTGAGGCTGAGAGGTGTAGCTCCTTGTCCAAGGCTCAAGGCATACCTATCCTGGGGCTTTCTGGACAGGTTTCTTCAGAGGGGGCTGGCCGTTGCCAACCTCTGAGGCTGAGAAAGTATGGCTCCTTGTCCAAGGCTCAAGGCATACCTATCCTGGGGCTTTCTGAACAGTTTTCTTCAGAGAGGGCTGGCCATTGCCATCCTCTGAGGCTGAGAGAGTGTGGCTTCATGCCCAAGACTCAAGGCATACCTATCCTGGGGCTTTCGGGACAGGTTTCTTCAGAGGAGCTTTGCCTTTGCCATAAATTATGAAGTAGGAACAAAAATAATTTTATGGTGGGGGTCACCACAACAGGAGAAACTGTATTAAAGGGTCGCGGCATTAGAAAGGTTGGGAACCACTGGCTTATAGCAACGTACAAGAGTTGTCACTGTCTTTACTTTTGTGATGAAATGGCTCAACTTTTGGGGGGGTGGCCATTTCAGGGTGTAATTTATTTTTTATCATGATCTCCCTTCTCTGCAATTAAAAAGAAAAGGGTGCAATACAAAGTGTTGGTTATTACCTTTAAAGCCCCACATGGCTTGGGCCCAAGTTACTTGCGGGAACGCCTCTCCAAACACAATCCGCCCCGCACTCTCAGAATAACGGAAGAAATCACTAGACTACGTAAATAGCAGGCTAGTGACCACTTCCCACAGAGCGTCTTCCGCCGCGGCCCCCAAGTTGTGGACTGATTACCACCTTAGATGCTTTCAAGAAGGCATTGAAAACGGATCTCTTCCGGAGAGCCTACCCTCCAAACCTGCTGTAAAATCCTCACCTCTATCAGTATTGTATGTTTTTGACGAAGAGTCGACCAGCTGTATTGTACTGATAGTAATGTATATTTTTTATGCTATGTATTTAATATTGTTGAAATATGTTTTTATTGTTGAAATTTTGCTGACTGCTGTAATCCCACCTCGATCCACAGGGAGAGGCGGGAAACAGAAATATATAATCATCACATCATCATCATCATCATCATCATTTACCTGGGACCAGCCAAAGCCAATGCAATACAAGCCCTCTCTGCATGAGAAGCAAAAAATATAATTATTTTACTCTGATTTTTTTCCCATTTCTAATGTCTCTCTCTTGGCTTCCAGCCACCAAAACTGATCAGTTCAGTGAGCTGGGCTACAAAGGAATGGAAACCCTTAATTAAGAGGTACCAAATGTAGCTGGGGAGCTGGAGGCTGGAAGGCTGACCTGGTAGGAAATGTGGGGGAATTGGACCTGCCGCACCACATTTGTGCCATCACAGGCTTCACAGACCTAACAGGTGCAAAACCCTCTGGAGCTGGAGGTGGGCAGTATCTTGCAGAGATTCTAATGAAGCTGGATGGTTGTCTCCTTGGAGAGTTCCTGGGTCACTTTCATCCAAGCCACAAGAATCCCTTGTCTAAGATTGTACATTGCCCAAAGACTGGATTTTGCAGCTGTGAATGGAATGGTCCTTATATAATGTATAGTCTCAGGCAGGTGATCATCATGACCTGGATGAAAGTGACCCAGGTTCTCTACAAGGGAGAATTGTCTGGCCTTATTAGAGTCTCTGCAAAACACTGCTCACCTCCAGATGTTCATTTATGTGCATGTGCGAAGAAAAATTGTTCCATGCACAGCTGCAAAATACAATTTTCTCATGCCCACACACACACACACACACACACACACACACACACACACACACTTGGAACATGGAAACCATACTCTTGTACAGTGGACCCTTGTTATCCACTGAGGTTTAGTTGCAGGAACCCCCGTGAATAACAAAATCTGTGGATGCTCGAGTCCCATTAAATACAATGGCATAGCAATATGGTGTCCCTTAAATAAAATAGAAAAATCAAGGTTTGATGTTTGAAATTTATACTTTTTAAAAATATTTTCAAGCTGTGTATGCTTGAACCCATGTATAAAAACCCCACTTATAAGGAGGGCCAACTGTACGTTGCTATAAAATGGCAGCTTGCTTTGGTTCCATCATCCTAGAATCCATTCAAATAAGATTGAAGAGATGTGCACAGCATCGGGCCAAGTTCATGCACAGAAGTGGGACCTTTTGGACTGAATTCAGTCAAAGAGAGCTTTCGACCTTAATCCCCAACTCTTTGCATCATGCCCAGAGAGGCAAGCAAACCTGCTGAAATGAAAACTGCCATAATCTCCAACTCTTTGCATCATGCTCAGAGACAAGAAAAACTTCTGCAATGAGAGAATGGCATCTTGCCTGGTCCACAGTGTGGCTGCAAGATAGTGAGGCAAGATAGTGGGCTTTCAGGACAGTATTCAAGCTCAGCCATGTAGAGGTCACATTGCAGTAGTTTAAGCCAGGCATTGTTGTGGCTGTAGATCCTCAGGAACAGGCAAAGAGGCTAGAAAAAGTATGGGTGGGGGAAAGTTCACTTATAAGTCCCAGCATGCCCAGCAGCCATACTAGCTGGAGGAACCTGGGAGTTGCAACCCAATAAAATAACTTCCCTGATCTTTATTGGATCACTCAGGTTTAGGGTTGAATCTGTTATGCCTGAGTTTTTAAAGGGAGCGCAACCCCAGCTAAGGCAGGGCTGCGAACGCTTATTATTCTATCCATCCAACTGGCCTATCCAGATTATGTTTTAAATTGTAAATTTTAAACAATGAACTTTAAATGTAAAGTGTTTTAATATGTGTGTGTATTGTTTGTGCTTTTAAACTTTGTGCTTTTAGGAGTACTTCTGGACTCGTCCCTGCAGTTGACATCTCAAGTAAATGTGACGGTCAGAAGTGCTTGCTATCAGCTTCAGTTGATACGCCAACTGCAACCCTACCTGGGCAAAAGGGACCTTGAAACTGTGGTACATGCTCTGGTAACATCTCACTTAGATTTCTGTAATGCTCTCTACATGGGGCTACCCTTGTACCAAGCCCGGAAGCTTCAGTTAGTACAAAACATGGCAGCCAGACTGGTCACCGGCGCATCCAGGTTTGACCACATAACACCTATTCTGAAAAATCTTCACTGGCTGCCCATTCGCTTCTGAGCGCAATACAAGGTGTTAGTTATTACCTATACAGCTCTACATGGCTTGGGCCCGAGTTATTTGAGTGACCACATCTCCCCACACAATCCGCCCCGCACACTCAGAACATCCGGGAAGAATCTGTTGGAGATTCCATCTTCCAAATATGTTTCCACATCCCAGACGGCCTTTTCAGTGGCGGCCCCACGGATTTGGAACAGTCTCCCTGAGGAGCTCCGTCTCATGACCCCCCTAGAAACATTTTAAAAGAGGCTTAAAACCTTTCTTTTTTGCCAAGCCTTCCCTCCCCCCCCCCCCCCCCGAGGAATGAAGTTGAGAGCTCTTGATGCCATCGATTCTCTGCCT
This sequence comes from Sceloporus occidentalis, assembly GCA_023333645.1. NCBI lineage: Eukaryota > Metazoa > Chordata > Lepidosauria > Squamata > Phrynosomatidae > Sceloporus > Sceloporus occidentalis. Next base: position 1,701,625 of record JALMGF010000091.1, on the reverse strand, counting down.
TACCCTGTGAATGATTGTGTTTTATATAATTGTATTACTTGTTTTTATCTATTTTTATGAGATGTTTTTAATAGTTTTATAGTCTGTAAATGGTTTTGATCTAGGGGAAAACGGTATACAAATAAAAGGTATTATTATTATTATTATTAAGCTGATTTTTTTTAAACGGATGTTGTATATATTTGTTGGTCTGTTGTTGTTCTCCACCTCAATCTGGAGAGAGTCAGGTGAGAAACAGATGATGATGATGATGATGTAAATTTACAGCGCTTTATAAATAAAGGATAATAATAATAATAATGCCGACAAAAGACAGTCAACATTAATACAACCAACTTCTGACATTTTCCAAAGGTGACCCCAGCAATGCAATCCTACAAGTGTCTAGACATAATTAAGATTGATGGGAATTTCTGCCAGGAAAAAAAACCCACCCATAGGGTTGCAGTCACTACTTTTGGTAACATCTCATGTTTGGTTTGAGTGCTGGATCTGGACTCTGGAGACCAGGCTTCGAATCCTGGCTCTGCCATGTAGGACCACTGGGGTGACTTTGGGCAAGTAAGTCACACTCTCTCAGCCTCAGAAAATGGATGTGGCAAACCTTGGATGAAATCTTGCCAAGAAGATGCCATGATAGGTTCTCCTTAGGATTGCCAGAAGGCGGAAACGCAACACACACAACACTAGCAGTCATTTAAAAAGAAAAGGAAACAGAAGACATAAATATCAGCTCTTCAGAACTGTGTTTTGGGGGATCGTCTCTCTCTAATGGTTTCTTATGCAGACCAAGAAAACATTGATGATAAAAAGACAGAGAAGGTGACCGCCTGGCTTTTCCAAATTATTGTTTTTAATGCCTAATAATTCAGCAACAGACCTTTTAATTAAAAACTAACTGCAGGAAACAACAAGTGTTTGCCTTTCATTGTCTTTGCAAATGTACAGAATTTAAAACTTGTGGCATGAGATGCTTTGACTAATAATTTTGAAACAAAATAGGCCAAAGCATAGCTTAGAAAATAATCCTACAAACTTCCCTCTGCATTTTGATAAAAGAGGAAGGAGGTGATGTGGGCAGAAAAGCAGAATGAACAACTTGGAAAGGATTTCTGTGAATTGGGCAGAAACATCTCCCTGGGCATAATGGCTGGAAATGCCATTTCTTGCTTCAATGGGCTAATGCTCACCAGGACTGTCCGATCTTTTGCCGTTTGGGGCTTGGCCTTTGCAAGGCAACCTCCAAGTTGTTTATCATCTCAGGGCGAGTTTCCGGGTCTAGGGGGCATGTAAGGGGGGAGGGGTATTTTTTCACTTGGAGGAAGAGAAGCAAAGATAATCCAATAAGTTTCCATTAGCCTAAAAATGCAGAAACAGCTGCCAGGGTCATGGGCACCGTAGGAAGCGGCACCACTTCCATCAAGCAGAGGCATTGGGACGTTTTGGCTTTGCTTGCAGAGGAAAAAGCCAGCTGGTTGGAAGGAGAGAAGTTGGCCATGCAGAGGCCACATCATGCTCAACACAGGAGGTGCCCAAATTTTGCACTGCACCCAAATTTTGGTCCTATCCTGAGTGCATGAAATTGCACCCAACTTTGCACCCAGATTTTGGTTTCATTCACAGTGCAAGATATTGCACCCAAATGTGCACCAAATTTTGCATTGCACCCAAAATTGGGTGCAATACAAAATTTGGGTGCACATTTGGGTGCAATATCTTGCACTCTTGATAGACGCAAGAGTGCAAGATACTGCACTCAAATTTTGGTCCTAGCCAGAGTACAAGATATAGGGAGGCATCTGTCCAGCTGGGACACAACCAGACAATTAAAACATTAAACAAATAAAGAAACTAATAAAATACAGAGAGAGACATTCATGCAAATAAAAGAAAGGACATCTCAGTGTAGAATTCCTGACTGTTGACCAAGGTGCAAGGGGCTTCTGGGAGCTGAAGTCCAAAACACATAGAGGACCAAAGTTTGGGAATCACCAGTCTCAGTCAACAGGTTTTGAGCATCTCTAAGGCAGGCATGAGGCACCTGGAGTTCTGGGAGAAGGTATTAAAGGTCTTTTTGATAGGAAAATTCAGGTTTCATGCCGTTCTCTCATCCCTCCTAAATGGGTTTCCCCGTTTTGCAAAACTTAACACACAGTATCATAGAAATAACAGGCAGAACAACAAGTTACTTGGAATAATGCAACAAGTTGCAACAATGCAACAAATTAAAAAGGTAAAGATAGTCCCTTGGCACAAATGTCCAGTCGTAACTGACTGTAAGAGCCAAATGCTCATCTCCATTACTAAGCGGAAGAGCCAGCATTGTCCAGGACTATTCTGGTGGTCATATGGCCAGCATGACTGCATCAAACGCTGTTACCTTCCCAATGGTAGCTATTTATCTATTTGTCTTTGCATGCTCAGAATTGGCATCTTAACCACATCCCTGTCTGCAATAAGTTACTTCCTAAAAAAATCTACCAAGTCATGAGAATGGAACCAGATGACTCTGAAGTTTTCAGCCTCTGTGTGCAAAGAGGAAACCGAGGAAGGTAAAAAGAGCTGCCGCCATCTCCAATCCAGTGACAAGAGTCCAAACTTTGGCTCTTCTGATTTGGAGAGATGTGAGGGGATGACGCGCAAGGGTTGTGCAAAACACAAGACAAATGTATTCTCCTCTCAGGGACGTAGCCAAGATTTTGAGAAGGGGGGGGGGGGGTCCAGACTAAGTGCCACCATTTTGAAGGGCTGAAAGCCCCCCCCCCCAGACACAGAAAGAAGGTGGAGCCTTTACCTCAGGAAGTGGGAAGAGGGGAAGAAGGGGAGGGGGCTGCTCCACTTCCGTGCCATTGCCAAAGGCTCCTCATGTTCATTCAGGGGAAAGGAGAGGCAAGAGAGCTGTCTTTTGCGGGAAGGAACAATAAAACAACCCGGGGCAGGGAAGTTTGTCCTTGGAGTGAAGGGAAGGGGAGGAAAAAGAGAAAAGAGGACTTGCTCCCTGGCATCCTCCTCTCAGGGCTCCCGCTGCCCTGGCGCCTTCCCCAAACCCCAAATGCACGGGGAGCTCTGGCTGAAGCAGGAGCAGCAACCAGGGCATGGTCCCTTTTGGGGGGGGGGGGTCTTGCCTCATCCTCTGCTCTCTGGAGGGCAACCTGCATGTAGAGGGGGGCAGGGAAGGGAAAGGGAGAGAGAGTACGCCAAATAGGGCGAAAGAGGGAGAGAGAGAAACCGCAGCCACAACTAGACTTCAATCTACTTCCTCAGATGCATTTAGATTCAATAATAATAATAGAATCATAGAATCATAGAATCACAGAGTTGGAAGAGACCACAAGGGCCATCCAGTCCAACCCCCTGCCATGCAGGAAATCCAAATCAAAGCATCCCCAACAGATGGCCATCTAGCCTCTGCTTAAAGACCTCCAAGGAAGGAGACTCCACTACACTCCGGGGGAGTGTGTTCCACTGTCGAACAGCCCTTACTGTCAGGAAGTTCTTCCTAATGTTGAGGTGGAATCTCTTTTCCTGTAGCTTGCATCCATTGTTCCGGGTCCTGTTCTCTGGAGCAGCAGAAAACAAGCTTGCTCCCTCCTCAATATGACATCCTTTCAAATATTTAAACAGGGCTATCATATCACCTCTTAACCTTCTCTTCTCCAGGCTAAACATCCCCAGCTCCCTAAGTCGTTCCTCATGGGGCAAGGTTTCCAGACCTTTCACCATTTTAGTCGCCCTCCTCTGGACACACTCCAGTTTCTCAACATCCTTTGTAAATTGTGGTGCCCAGAACTGGACACAATATTCCAGGTGGGGCCTGACCAAAGCAGAATAGAGTGGCACTATTACTTCCCTGGATCTAGACACTATACTTCTATTGATGCAGCCTAAACTCGCATTGGCCTTGTTAGCTGCCGCATCACACTGTTCACTCATGTTCAACTTGTGGTCTACTTGGACTCCCAGATCCCTTTCACATGTACTTTCCTTCAGTCAGGTGTCCCCCATCCTATATCTGTGCTTTTCATTTTTCTGCCCTAAGTGCAGTACCTTACATTTCTCTGTGTTGAATTTCATTTTGTTAGCTTTGGCACAGTTTTCTAGTCTGTTCAGGTCATTTTGAATCTTGATCCTGTCCTCTGGAGTATTAGCTACTCCTCCTAATTTTGTGTCATCTGCAAATTTGATAAGTATTCCCCCAATTTTGTACTGCGAATCGGGGGTTTGGGGAAGTATGCTCCCAATTCTGTCATCCAGGTCATTGATAAAGATGTTGAATAGCACTGGGCCCAGGACAGAGCCCTGTGGGACCCCACTGGTCACTTCCCTCCAGGAGGAAAAAGAGCCATTGTTGAGCTCCCTTTGGTTCAGCCGGTCAACCAATTACAGATCCATTTAACAGTTACTTTGTCTAGTCCACATTTTACAAGCTTGTTTGCAAGAATGTCATGGGAAACCTTGTCAAAGCCCTTACTGAAATCAAGATATACTATATCCACAGCATTCCCTTCATCTACCAAGCTGGTGATTATATCAACGAAAGAGATCAGATTTGTCTGGCATGACTTGTTTCTCTGAAACCCATGTTGACTTTTTGTGATTATGGAATTGCCATCTAGATGTTCAGAGACTCTTTGTTTAATGATCTGCTCTAGAATCTTTCCTGGTATTGATGTCAGACTAACTGGACGATAATTGTTGGGATCCTCTTTTCTTCCTTTTTGAAGATGGGGACAACGCTGGCCCTCCTCCAGTCTGCTGGGATCCCTCCTGTTCTCCAGGAGTTTTCAAAGACTGTTATTGCCAATGGCTCCGATATTACATTTGCCAGTTCTTTTAATACTCTTGGATGTAGTTCATCTGGTCCTGGAGACTTATATTCGTTTAGATTAACAAGGTATTCCTCTACTATCTCTTTACTTATTCTGTGCTGAAATTCCCCTATTCTGTCCTCTGCTCCATTATCCTCAGGTTGAGCACCCTTTCCCTTTTCTGAGAAGACTGAGGCAAAGAAGGTGTTGAGTAATTCTGCCTTTTCTCTGTCTTCTGTTAGCATTTTGCCATCTTCTCCACGCAGTGGCCCTACCGTTTCCTTCTTCTTCCTCTTGCTGCGGACATATCCAAAAAAGCCCTTTTTATTGTTCTTAACCTCTCTAGCAAGCCTGAGTTCATTCTGCGCTTTAGCTTTTCTGACTTTACCCCTACACATGCCTGCTATTTCTTTGAATTCCTTTTTCGTGATTTCCCCCTTTTTCTATTTCTTATACATGTTCCATTTAAAACATAGCTCAGTTGAAAGTTCCTTAGTCATCCATCCTGGTTTCTTGAGACACCTCCCGTTTTTCTTTCTCACTGGAACTGTTTGAAATTGTGCCTTCAGTATTTCCCTTTTGAGAAACTCCCATCTGTCCTGAACTCCCTTCTCTTTTAGTATTTCTGACCACGGGATCACCCTCAATACTTCTCTAAGTTTACTGAAATCCGCTCTCCTAAAGTCTAGGATGCGTGTTTGACTCTGCCTGGCTTCTCCTTTCCATTGCATAACAAACTCCAGGAGAACATGGTCACTTCCACCTAAGGATCCCACCACTTGCACCCCATTAACCAAGTCATCCTTGTTGGTTAGGATCAGATCTAAAATAGCTGACCCCCTTGTTGCCTCTTCCACCTTTTGGACCATGAAATTGTCTTCCAGGCAAGTGAGGAATTTGCTAGACCTTGAGGATTTTGCTGATTTTGACTTCCAGCAAATATCAGGATAGTTGAAGTCGCCCATCACTACTACATCTCTCTTTTCTGACTGTGTGGTCATCTGTTCTAGAAAGATATCATCCAATTCATCAGTCTGACTTGGGGGTCTGTAGTAGACTCCCACCGTAACACCCTTGTTGTTTCCCTCCCCTTTGATTCTTATCCAGATGCTCTCCACCTGGCTTCCATGACTGATGTCCAGGATCTCTTCACTGGTGTAAATATCTCTGGCATATAGTGCTATTCCTCCTCCTTTCCTGTTTGGCCTATTTCTCTTAATAAGGTTATACCCCTCTATTTCCACATTCCAATCATGAGACTCATCCCACCAGGTTTCAGTGAGGCCTGTTATATCATATTTGCTTTGCTGTACTAGGAGTTCAAGTTCATCTTGCTTATTTCCCATGCTCTGTGCATTAGTGTAGAAGCATCGCAGACCATGGGTCCCATTTACTTGCTGCATGTGCAAAATTTTTTGCCTCCCACTGTTGGGTCCTTGCACTGTTTGCCTTGTTTCCTCTATGTCAGTTTGACTATTTTCGCCATCCCTTTCGCCTTCCTTAATATTGTCTCCCTTCCCCTTGGAACTCAGTTTAAAGCTCTCCTGATCAAGTTCTTGAGACTGTTGGCAAAAACATTTCTTCCAACTGGCGTGAGATGCAACCCGTCTGTTGCAAGAAGTCCCTCCTCATGGAACCGCAGCCCATGATCGAAGAATCCAAATCCTTCTTGGCTGCACCATCTGTGAAGCCAGTTGTTCACATCTGCTATTTTCCTCTCCCTTCCTGGACCATGCCCTTCAACTGGCAGAAGAGACGAGATGACAACCTGTACATCCATTCCTTTCAGCTTCCTACCAAGCGCCTCGTAATCCCTTTTGATGTTCTGCAGGCTGTGTCTAGCAGTATCATTGGTTCCCACGTGGACCAAGAGGAAGGGGTATTGGTCAGTAGGCTTGACCAGTCTTGTCAGCCTCTCTGTCACATCATGGATCTTTGGCCCTGGGAGACAACACACCTCTCGAGACATCTTGTCAGGCCTACAAGTCACTGCTTCTGTACCCCTCAGCAAGGAGTCCCCCACTACGACCACACGCCTCCTACGAGATTTAGCAGCAGCTGTTCCCTTGGGTGGGACACTCAGGCTTGCCTGCTCTGTCCCTGAAGTCTGTCCATGCTGCTCTTCTTCATCCTCCATGATAAGGGAAAGACCTTTGAATCGATTCTCTAGCTGCAAGCTCCCCAAACAATCCCTTCTTGGCCTACTTCTCTGTGTGACATTCCTCCAGCTGTCTGCCTCCTGTGTATGTGAAGTGACCTCCTCAGCTCTAGCATCTTCCTCTGCATGGTATTCGTCCAGGATCGTTAGTTCTGTTCTGTCCAGGAAATCCTCCTGCTCTCTAATATGCTGAAGTGTAGCTACTCTGGACTCCAACTGCTGCACTTTCTCCTCCAAGAGGGCTACCAACTTGCACTTGGGGCATGTGAAGTTCTCCACTTCTTTAGGCAAGAAGACAAACATCCCTCAAGTGTTGCAGGTGACTGCCGTGGTTCCGTCAGTGTCCATACTGAAAAGTCTTAGGAAATTACTGGAACAGGACTGTGGGCTTCCTCCTGAAAAAAAGAATCCTCCAGAAAACACCAACGCTAAGCCCCTGATGCTTCAACAATTTGTGGCAGTGAGCTCGATCAATTCTGCCTTTGCTGTAGATTTTCTTGGATTAAAAAAAATGAAATAAAAATTGAAATAAAATTTCACACACCATTAGGCGCGCGGCTCTGGGAGAAGAAATAAAGAGCTAGTCTGCTAGCTCCACCCCTAGTGACTCACAGGAGTGATTCACTGAAGATGTGACTACAAGCACACCCTTCCTAGAGTTTAAAAAACAATTGAACAGTCACCACTTAAAATGGCTGCCCAGCTACCTCTCTCCTCCTCTTCTCTGTAGCAGGAACTGCTCTGCAGAGGCTCTGGGAGAAGAAATAAAGAGCTAGTCTGCTAGCTCCGCCCCTAGTGACTCACAGGTGTGACTCACTGAAGATGTGACTACAAGCACACTCTTCCTAGAGTTTAAAAAACAATTAAACAGTCACCACTTAAAATGGATGCCCAGCTACCTCTCTCCTCCTCTTTTCTGTAGCAGGAACTGCTCTGCAGAGGCTCTGGGAGAAGAAATAAAGAGCTAGTCTGCTAGCTCCACCCCTAGTGACTCACAGGTGTGACTCACTGAAGATGTGACTACAAGCACACCCTTCCTAGAGTTTAAAAAACAATTAAACAGTCACCACTTACATGGCTGCCCAGCTACCTTTCTCCTCCTCCTCTCTGTCGCAGGAACTGCTCTGCTCTGTTCTCATCTGGAGAACAACGCCATACAGGTGGAATCAAAGATTAATAAATTGGAGGAAGAAAGAAGAATTGACAAACAACCAATAACAAGATTGGAGACAAAATTAAGACAGAACTGTATTAAACTTAGAGGTGTACCTGAGCAGGAGGGAGAAAATCTATACAAATCTTTGATCCCTGCTTTAGCAGAATTCGTATAAGAACCGGCGGAACAATTTCCCTGGGAAATAGACACTTTACATTGCATTAATTCCAAATTGGCCAGACAAAAGAATCTTCCGAGGGACATAGTTGTGTATTGTGTGCGGAAAATAACAAGGGATTTAATAATTCAACAAAGCTTCAAAAAGGAATTAATTATTGATGGGCGGTTAATTCAAATTTTTAAAGACATTCCAACGAATGTGCTTAAATCAAGAAAAGAGTATAATTTTTTATTGGACCAACTAAAAATCTATGGTATCCCCTTTAGATGGGATGAAGCGGAAGGTTTAACCTTGACGTGGAAACAGAAAAGGCGCAAAATTGATACAGTGGAAAGAGCAGCAGATTTTTGGAAGAGAAACCGTAAAGAAATTGAGACTAAAAGATCAAGGACAATCAGGTGAAAGAAATGGAGTGAGAACAAGAGGGATGAATGCAAAGGATCAGGAGAAAGATCAAAGGAAGAAAGACGACTTGTGCAAGCCTGGGGAGTGTGATAAACCAGAGGGGGCAGGGGGAGGAGGGACAGCTAGTTAGAAAATTAGAACTGAGTGTATAGAGTGTGTTTTTTCTCTTTTTTCTCTCTGTTTTATTTTATTGTATTGTATTGTTGGGAATTTTTCCTTTTGATTGCTTCCTCATATAGTTGAGAATTAAATAAAATTTTGAATTTGTAAGAGTGAAAAAATGAAGATATTGAGCTGGAATATAAATGGATTGAATGCTCCTCACAAAAGAAAAGCAACATTCCACTTCCTAATAAAACAAAGATGTGACATAATATGCCTGCAAGAAATGCATATTAAACAAGGTGAAGGTAAATATATTGAAAATAAAAAATTAGGTAAAAGTTTTATCTCAACAAATAAGAAAAGGAAAAAGGGATATGTTAAAGAGAAATGGGACTCCAAAGAAGTTTACAATGATAATAAAGGCCATATTTTAGGAATTGAAATTAATATGACTGGGAGAAAGATATTAGTAATAGGACTTTATACACCACAGGAAAAAAAAGCAAAGTTTTTTGAGGGTCTGCAAAATATATTATTAGATTTAAAATACGAAGAGGTAATTATATTAGGAGATTGCAATGGTGTGATTAAACCAGAGGTGGATAGAAACTCAAATAAAGGGATAAAAGAGAAACAAGGAAAATTGCCAAAATCCTTTTTTAATTTGATGGAAAACTTAAGTTTATTGGACACATGGAGACAGTTGTATGGTAATTCCAGAGAGTTTATTCATTTCTCCCCCAGACATAACTCTATGGCTAGAATAGATTTAATATTAGTTACACGATCTTTAGCAAAGTTTTTGGAAGAAATGGAGATATTACCAAGACATTTATCAGACCATAATCCACAAATTTTGAAGATGAAAGAGGCTACAAAGAGGAAAACTAGTTTCAAATGGAGACAATGTGGATATATTAAGAAATGATGTTAGTAAAAAAGACAAAAACAGTTATAGAGAATTATTTTAAGGAAAATCTAGATAAGGGAACGGGGATTGATGTGGTTTGGGAAGTTGCAAAAGCGGTAATTAGGGGTTTTTTAATTCAAAAAAAATTCAATTATAAAGAAAGGGATGGCCAAAAAGGTAGATCAATTGAATAGAAAATTGAAGGAGAAGGAAAAGCTATTGAATGAGAAACCGGGTGACTCAAGACTATTAATGGAAAGTAAAATATGCAAGAACAAATCTCGATGGAAATGATGGAGGAACTAGGATATGAAATGAAAAAAGCCAAACAACAATACTTTGAGCATGCAAATAAACCAGGAAAATGGTTATCAATAAGAATGAAGAAAAGAAAGGAAATGAGATTAATAACAAAAATCAAAAGGGAAAGTGAGTTGATAAATAAGCAGGAGGAAATAATGGAATATTTTAGAGAATTTTATAATGTATACAAAAAAAACAGGATCATGAATACACTTTAAAGGAATTTATGGGGGAAAGGAAATTGTTTCAAATTAATGAAATACAAAAAGCTGAATTAGACGCGGAAATAACACAAGAAGAAGTGGAGTGGGCAATAGGATGAAATAAAAATGGTAAAGCGCCGGGACCAGATGGCTTCCCGACTGAATTTTACAAAATATTTAAGGAAGAATTGAAAGAACCATTGACACTAGTAATGAATGAAATTATTAATGGGAAAATGCCGGAGACATGGAGGGAATCTGAGATAATACTAATTCCAAAAGAGGGTAAAGACATATTGGAGGCTTCTAACTATAGACTGATATTGTTATTAAATTTAGACTATAAAATATTCGCAACAATTATGGCCCAAAGACTTAAGAACTGTTTGGAACAATTAATTGATCAGGACCAATGCGGCTTTCTTCCAAAAAGATATATGAAAAATAATATGAGATACTTATTAAACATATTGGAATATTATGAAAGACACAATGATAAAAAATTGGGATTGTTATTTGTAGATATAGAAAAGGCTTTTGATACAGTGGATTGGATAGCATTTTTGGAAATTCTAGAGAATATTAATATTGGACCAAATTATAAAAAATGGATTTCACAAATATACATGAATCAAAAAGCGAGAATATAAATGGAGAGCTAACGAAACCAGTCTATATTGAAAGAGGAACAAGGCAAGGTTGCCCTCTATCCCTTCTTCTATTTATATTGATAATGGAAATTCTGATAAACAAAATTAACAATTTGGAAACAATACAAGGAGTGAGAATAAAACAATTCCAATATAAGATACGAGCATTTGCAGATGATGTGGTAATAAATCTGGAAGATCCACAAAACAACATAACAAATGTAATGAAAGTAATTGAAGAATTTGGTGAATATACAGGTTGCAAAATTAATAAAAATAAATCGGCAATGATAACAAAAAATTTGAATAAGGAAGAGCAGAAATTTAATTGGAGAAATGTTATATATTAAATTGGATTTAAGAGCTTTCTATTGAGTATATTTGAGAAAGATATTGAAATAAAATATGGGAAAATACTATTTTATATAACATCAATGGCAAGAATATTAATAGCATAAGTTTGGAAAACAAATGACTCAGTTATTAAGAGATGAAAAGATGGGGAATATAACAAGGAAAGTTAATGAAGAATGGAAATTGGTGTTGGACTATATGAGGAAGCAATGGGGAGAGGATTTAATTGAGAAATAAGTAAGTACGTAATGTGAAAGTCTTACTGAACTGATTTGTTACTAATATAAAAGGATTTAAGGAGAGATAGTCATACGCTGAATAAGCATTGCCTTCGCAATGAAGAATTTAATACAGGTACAATTTAATATGAACTATTATATATGGTATAGGATGGGAAATAGAGATGCACAAAGAATACGACAAACATAAAGGAAGGAAATCACTGGGGTGAATGTAGGTTGAGAAGAATGAAAGTAGTGAGTGGGATATGTTATATAGTATCAATTTAAGTTAGAAGTTATTGCATTCAGTTTTGGCTTATTTTTGTGGGTGTTTTTGTTTCTGTTTTTTGTTTTTGTTTTGGGGGGGGTCTGTTAGGGGTCGTTTGGATTTGTTATGGTGGTTTTAATAGTGTTGGTTATAGTTGTTTATGATTGATGAATGGCGTATTTTAAAATGGAATTTAATAAAGTATTTTAAATTAAGAAAAAAAGAAGCACTGTCTGGTGTACTGGGTCTCTGGTGGGGAGGTGAGGGGGGCATTGAGAGGGAGGGAAGACCTGGAGGTTAGGGTAAGGGTCCTGCCTGCCCCCCAGGACCTGTACATGTGTGTGTGTTGGGGGGGGGGGGCAAAAGGGCCTTTCTGTAGCTGGTTGTGGGGTCCTGGAGTTCAGGCAGATTTGGATTAGGGCCAAAGAAGCAGCATCCTGGGCCTCCAGGATCACACAGAAACTGAGAAGATCTGCAAAAGGTCCAGCCCTGGACTTCCCGCCCAGGATGTGAGAAATTCACCATCATCTGGAAGCCCTGTTCTTCTCTGGGATGGGGGATGTAGGAGAAGCATCAGTGAGAAAATTCCTGAATCCTTTCCACAGGGACGTAGCCAAGGGGGGGGGGTTCGTGGGGTCTGGACCCTCCCCCCTTCCATTAGAAAAATGAATGGTGTGTGCTGCTGCACTGGCGCACCCAAGCCCCATTATAATGGTGGCACTTAGTCTGGACCCCCCCCCCCCCTAAAATCCTAGCTACGTCCCTGCTTTCCAGCTTGGAAGAGGTTGGAGAATGACTGCAACTCCTGGCTGTAGGATTATGGAGTCTCAGTCCCGCTCCCAAAGTATCTTTTCCAAGTACTGTTCTGCTCTCAGTTACATGGGAAGTTGTGTCAACCTGAGGCTGAAGCTTCTTTTGTTCCCTCAGATGTAAGAAGACTGTGTCCAAATGTTTCATCCCACCTTCTAGGTCACTGCCTGGCACCTGGAGATGGGGGTTCCTGCCTTCTGTGTCCCCTGGGAGTCCCCAGGCACCTGGCTTTGTGCCGGCGTCTTCGTGCCCCAAAGGGTGGTGGTGACAGTGTTCCAGCAGGGGACCATCTGCCTGTGGGACAGCCTCAGTGGAGAGTGGCAAGGAGAGCATGGCATGGCTGAGCTGGAGCTGGATGAGGTGCCAACAGCTGGCAGTGCCCTACTCCAGAGATCTGGCAGGATGGTGGTTGGCTTCAGTGGCGGATCCCTCTTGATGGTGCATTTCCTCCCTTCACTGTTGTTCCCGCTGCTCTGCTGGCCCCCTGCAAGAGCCATAGGGTGTTCTTGGGGGACACTATTGGGCAGAGGAGCAGTAGTGGCAGAGAACAAGAATCTGAATTTCTTACCACCCACAGAACTTCTGAGTGAATTTCGTGGCTCGCCCTCCCAGCCCCATTGGCAGCATTTACTCCACATTTGGAAAGTCCAAGCTGTCAGTGAGTAGGTGGTGTTGGAGATCCTTCCTCCCTCATTAAACATCCCCTTCTTTGCAGGTTGCCTCTGATGGAAACACCTGGCTGGAAAAACTCCCTGAAGGGATCAATTTCTTACTGCTTTCAGAAGACGAGTCTCTCCTTGCAGCAGGTTTGATGGTGGGAGACCCCCTTGACGCTGGGATACTGGCAGTGGGACTGGGATCCTAGCTGGACGAAGGGTTAACTCCATGAATGACTGAATAGGAAGACCCCTGGCTAGATGATGGAGAAGCACTCAGCTTACCTTGCTGTTTGTGTGTGTGTTCAAAGACTGCTTTAGGGCTCCTTTGCACACTCTCAGAGGCTCTCTTGCCAGGGATGCTGGGCAGATTTGCTGTGGCTGAACTCTCCTTCCAGCTAGGTCCCACTTAGTGAGCAGATGCTTCCTTCCAGGCTTTGGACAGCGAGTGAGGGTCTTTCTGGGCAACCACAGAGGGCTGTCCTCTCCTGAACTCGGACTTGCTGCACAGCAGTGAGGTCGTTGCAGCTGCCTTTTCCACGGACAACAACATTCTCCTCACCACAAGTGCTGAGGATGATAGCATCTGGGTAAGAAGCAGGCCGGGGCAGGCGGACATCTGTGCATGCTGAGAGATTTGGGGGCTGCAACATTTTTGGCAATGATGGTGCTGCGGAGGAACGGGTAGCTTTTAAATTAATTTAGTCTTTTTAAAAATCAAGGTATTTTTAAACTTAATTATATTTTATATTTATATCATTATATCATATTTTAATGACAACTTTGCGAGTGCTTGCATGTATGCTGTATTGTAACAGAAATTTCAGGAAACTTAAAGATCTAGGCCTGGCATAGCAATGATTGACAAGAGGACCTAGTAGATTGAAAATCCATAAGTTTATTTCCAATTGTCGAAAAAGGAAAACATTGAACTCAGTGGAATTCAAGTTCCAAAAAGCTGAGGCCCCGAACAAGACAAAATGGCTCTTTTTATATTATTGAAGACAAAGAAACTTCTTCAATATACCTGATTGGCTACTTAATATTTAAACATATAGAATTCTTACAATCAGAACAGAAATACATGCATACATTAAAACTGTATCATCACTCCTTACCCCCTTCTTTAGGAATTTAGTAGCTTTCCTTCTAACCTTGCTTTTGAACATCAACAATGTATCCTTATCTTGACTTCCGGTTGCAATGGCGGATCAAAAAGACGTCCTTTGAAGTAGCTCTCGAAGGAGCGGTCTGCTGGATGCAGTGCCGGGGCTGACATTTGTTGGTTGAATCTTTCCTGGGCAGTCAGATTGCACTCTATTCAAGCATATGAGGCATAAAAGGGACTGAGAATCGTCTTTCATCAGGGCTCCTTTCCCATTGCTTTGGTTTGAAGAGTTACAGCTGCGCCTGGAGCGTGAAGAAACGCCTGCAATTTTTTAAAGTTATTATTTTGATGAAGCTTTGTTTGATATTGCTATGCTGCGAGGAGAAACTGAGTTCAGAATTCTGTAATACCATTATATCCTTCTTGCTGGAAAGAGGACACATAGTTGCATTAGAAGGATGTTAAAAGTTGCTCTATGACTTAAGCTTGGGTGGAAGCCTATTTTTTTTTTCTCTTTCCTAAGGGGAAACTTATGTCTACAGTTAAGAAATTTTGTTCTTTTGTGTATTTTTTTTCTGATTTTATGCTTGAATAGGATATATATTGTGGGACAAGCCTGATTACGTAACGGGCCGATCAGCTGCGATATGCTGTAATGAACAGCTGCTGTGAGCAGGTCTATGGTGCGCTTTGATCTTTAAGCCGTACCAGCTGGTCTCAGTTGCCTCTCCTCTTTTTGTTACTGCTTTTTTTGGAAGCTTTGTGGATTAGGCTTTGCTGGAGTAGAGGCTTGGTTGGATGGAATCCAAAAAGAAGAACCAAGCGGGGAAACCTGTTTTGTTGCAATCTAGGAGACCATCACTGGAACAAACACAGACCGTGGGGGAGAGCAATTTGAATAACCCAAATATGATGGAAGACTTGAAGAAAATGATAATGGACTTGGGGGAGAAAGTTGCCAACTTATCAGTTGAACTGACATCCTTTAATTCAGAGATAAGGGCGGAGTTAAGATCGGACTTTAAGGAAATGAGAAAATCAATGGACAAGACTGCTGTAGAATTGACTAAGATTAAAAATAAATTGGATTCAGTTGAAGAAAATCATAAAGTACATGAAGAAAAGATTTCTGAAATTTGTGATATTCAAAAGTCACAGAGGAAGGTTTAAAATGGGAATGCAAAGCCAGAGAGAAATCTGTTAAAATCAGCGGCTTGAAGGAAGCTGAAGGGGAAGACCTGATGGAATCATTTATTCCGAAATTGGCGGATTTCCTTCAATGTGATGCTCAGTTATTTGCCTTAGGTGTCGATCGGACTTTCAGATTAAACTCGTTAATTGCCAAACAAAAGAAAGTCCCAAGGGATATTGTTATAATTTTCTTGAGAAAATATTCGAGGGACTTATTGTTGAAAAAGTATAATGAGACACCATTAACAATTGATAACCAAACCCTTCAAATTTTTAAAGATGTGCCTTCAAAAATTTTAAGGAAACGGAAGGAGTACTTATTTTTGACATCTCATCTTAGGGAAATTAATATCCCATATCGATGGTTGCTCCCAGAGGGGCTTTTCTTTTGGTTCAAAAAAAGAGATTTGAAATTAGATTCGTAGAGGAGGCTAAGATGCTAATGCACTCTTTGTTCAAAGCTCAGAGAAAGGATTCAAATCAGGAACCCCTGGGTGTAGCACTGGTGGGGCCGGAGAAAAAGAATGGCGGGGAGTATAATCTTCGATTCCCAAGACGGAGGCAAAAAATGGAGAGAACGGGCGGGGTAGCTGTACCAGAGGGCCTCAGTGCTTTGCCTTTTAATTTGCCAGGGGGAGACGGTGTGGGTGTAAATCTCAATGCAGACGAAGTCTTGGGCGTGGAGGATCAGTCTAGATATCTAGGAGAAGTCGTAATATCTGACTCTGAAAATGATGACAACATTCTTCCGGAGGTTATGCTTGGGGGTTACACAGGATCGATCTTTCCAGTTACTGGGCCTAGAGGGGACTCTGTAATGCTAGATGGATCAGAAAATTAAATTTGTTTCTTGGAACGTAAAAGGTATCAACAGGAATGTTAAGCGGAATTCCCGCCCCCCGCCATTATTTAGCAAGCTTAAAATGTGATATTTTATGTTTGCAGGAGACTCATGTAAAAAAGATGACATTCAATATCTTAAAAATTTTAAGCTAGGACAACATTTTGTATCAGCAGCTGATAAGCGTAAGAAAGGGGTTGTTTTATATATAAACAATAGCTTGGAAGTAGTAGAAATTATGTTGGGGTTATGGTTAATCTTTTGGACCAAAAAATCTTAGTCCTGGGGGTTTACACTCCCACGGACAACAAAGATAGTTTTTATCGGAAGCTGCTGAATAATATTAAAGATATCTCCTTTGATGGAGCAATATTGATGGGGAATTGGAATGGAGTATGGACACCTCAATTGGATAGGTCCTCCTCCCAGACCATTAAGCCTAAACAAGGAAGACTCTCGAAAAGCTTTTTTGATTTGGTGGATTTCTTTCCTTTAACAGATATTTGGAGGTTAAAAAACCCAAACGTAAGAGATTTTTCTTTCTTTTCTCCTGCCCAAAATTCTTGGGCTAGATTGGATATGTTTCTGATTTCTACCAAATTATGTACTAGTGTTATGAATGCAGATATGTTACCTCACATCGGATCACAAACCAGTTATTTTGGATATGAAAACCGGAAGCTGTAATTATAATTGGAGATTAAACGAAATTCTACTGAATGATGAGAAAATAAGGCTGGAAGCTAAAACAGGAATTATTTTGCGGAGAATCTGGATGGGGAGGTACCCATTGAGACTGTATGGGATGCCTCTAAGGCTGTTTTGAGAGGTTTTTTAATCAAAAAAGGTACTGAACGGAAAAAGATGAAAAATAAAACAGTGGATCTGCAAGCTCAACTAAAAGAAAAAGATAGAGAACTGATGGGGGATAGTAGAAACCTAAGGATATTAGAGGAACTGAAACTTATACAAAAGCAGATCTCATTGGTGTTAACGGATCAGTTAAATAAAAGATTTAAATTTAACAGAGAAATAAGCAGAAGAAAATCCTGAAGACAAAATATAACAATATTATTTATTATAAACAGAAGGAGATCGAGGAAATTTTTGTTAAATATTATTCGAATCTCTTTAAGAAAGATCTGACTCCTACAGAAACAATTAAGCAGTACCTAGATAAAAACACATTCGAAAAATCTCTCCTCAGCAATCTGAATTAATCAATAGAGACTTTACTACCCAAGAAATTTATAATGTTATTATGAAGACTAAAAGGGGTAAAGCCACGGGACCGGATGGATTCCCTGTTGAATATTACAGAGCTTTTGTTGAGGAATTGGTGGACCCTCTGGTATCGGTTATGAAAATTGCTGGGAAAGGGAAAGTACCCAGCTCTTGGTGGGAATCTAACACAGTTCTGATCCCTAAATGTGATGATGATATTATTGAATCAAACAGTTACCGCCCCATCTCTTTACTCAATGTTGATTACAAAATATTTGCGGCTGCCTCAATATATTAATATTGATCAATCTGGCTTTCTGCCTGGTCGACAATTAAAAAACAATGTGACATATGTTAAATATGATTGAATACCATGAAAAACGTTGTGATAACCAGTTGGCTCTAATATTCTGTGATTTTGAAAAGGCGTTTGACCGGGTCAATTGGAATTTTTTGACAGAGATATGTAAAAGAGCTGGCCTAGGTGTTTTGAATGTTGGGTTGACCAAATTTAGCATCCTTGATTATAAACGGGAATAGAACAAAATCTTTTGGCATTTATAAAGGCACCAGGCAAGGCTGCCCCTTGTCTCCTTTATTTTAATTTTGGAAACCCTTAATGATGAAATCCGGCAAAATGAAAGGATTAGAGGTCTTAGGATAAAAGGATCAGAAATGAAATTGCGGGCTTACGCCAATGATTTGGTCCTGTCATTATCAAATCCAATTGACGATATTTATGAAATTAAGCAAGGACTGAACCATTTTGGAAATGCTTCGGGTTTAATTTTAAATAGGGATAAAACAGCAATATTGACAATGAATTTAAACAAGGATGAGAGAGAAGTTTTACAGAATAATTGCGGTTTCAAGATTGTTAACAAGGTCAAATACCTGGGGGTTTGGCTCTCCACAAGAAACAGTGAATTGTTTAAGAACAATTATAGTAGAGTCTGGCAAAGTTAAAAAGGATTTAAGACGTTGGGAGAACACTGATCTTTCATGGCTGGGGAGAGTGGCAACGGTTAAAATAAGTAAATTCTTGTGGAGAGGTAAGAAACCCAGGGTTCGTTTTAAGATCATGCAAGACAAGGTGAGACGTGGGGGGTCTGGGTCTTCCAAACCTTAGAGTATATTTCTATGTGTGCTGCTTTGAGTGGTTGGTGGAGTGGTTCAGATTGGAGGATAAATATGTATTGAATTTGGAAATGGCTGGAAATGTGTTTGGGGTTTATGCATATTTATTCTATGACAAGAGCAAAGTTAATAGCGCCTTTTCACAACATTTTGTTAGGAAAACCCTTCTGAGAGTTTGGTCTAAATTTAGGAAATTAATATATATGAAACTTCCAGTCTGGACATCGGTTAATGAGGCATTCCATAGAAATGATATAATAGTGCCAGGTCGCTGGATTACCTATAAATATATTTTGATGAAGGATAATAAGAGCAATACAGTTTCTATTAAGACACAGGACGGATTAGAAAAAGAGGAGTTTTCTTTGAATTGGTTTTTATATAGACAAATAAAGGAAAGGGATATGTTGGACTATAAAACTATGGGCATTGAATCTGCTCTGCTAGAGTTTGATAAAATAATTTTTGGTAAAAAGACCAAGAGAATTTCTAGATTCTATAAGTATTTACTGAAAATTGAAATGCATGATGAATTGGTAAAACCATCAATGATAGTGGGTGCAGGATCTGGGTGAAATCCTACCTCTGGATCAATGGGAGAAAAATTGGTGTTTTCAAATAAAACACACTGTGTAGCAATCAAAGAAAATTATTATAAAATGCAGAATAGGTGGCATTTGACCCCTTTAAAGCTTGCAAAAATCTATAAAAATCAAAATCCTATGTGCTGGAAGTGTGGTAAATCTCTGGGTTCTTTTGTTCATATGTGGTGGTATTGTGTTTCTGCTAAGAAGTTTTGGGTCCAAGTACATCGAAAAATGCAGGAGATTTTATCTTGTAAATTCCCGCTTGACCCAAAAATGTTTTTATTAAATATGATTTTGGATGATGCTCTTGAAAATAAGCATGGAAAATTATTCTATATGAGTACATAGGAAGGAAAAGTGGAAAAATAATGGATAATAAGCATGATGACACTTTAAACGTGCATGAAGTAAATAGTTGTTTTTGATTATATTGTATTAAGGACTTTATCTTGGCTTTATTATGGCCCATTCTCCTCTAGGAAGTAACGGATGTTGGTCTGGTTTTGTAGTTTGTTTATGTGTTATTATATGTATGTATGTATTTTTTGTATATTGTATTTTGTATATATGGTGTTTTTGTAGTTGTTGTAGTGTGGCTTTGTATGTATTATGTATTGTGGTATGTGTTGTTTTTTAAATACTAATAAAGATTATAGTAATAAATAAAACAATGTATCCTTATCTTAAATTGTGTATATTATGTCTAATTCTGGTGGTGCCAGCTTCTTATGGGTCATGATGCTCTTTTTACTCCTTTGCTCTAATTTTCAGGCCTCATTTTAAAAACTCTCTCTCTGGCTGACAAAGGTTTGATTCTCTGGAGTTTATTTATTCTGGACACCAAGCTAATCTTCTGATAGTGATGTATTGTATATTTGTTTCATGATTCAATAGGAGAGCTCCACTATAAAGAATATTGTATCTGCTGTCAGAATCACCTCTCATTGAGAAACTATAATTTTAGCCTGATGTTACAGACTCTTGCCAAGCAACTATGTTACCATGCTTCTCTGGACTACTCTCATAACAGAATAGGAATAGGAATGCCCAGGGTGTCAGCCACCATGTTTCAGATGTTCTTCCACTCCAGGGGCATCTTTTCCATCCGCCATTGCATAGGTCATTTCCATAGGTCCCAACAAGGGTTATGGGCGCAGCACACGAACCACAACAAGGGTTACGGGCCCAGTAGCCGCGTAAACAACGCTAGAGAAGCTGTGGGAGATCTAGTTCTGCAAATGGTGAGCTGTGTTTGGCTTATTGGAGGGCTGAAGAGAAAAAGTCCTGAAGATAAGTGAGTTAAGTGTGTCTACTCATAGACTCTTCTCTTATCAGTCTGTTTGGTGTGTTTGTTTGCGTCTGTTCAAGTCGCCGACTCAGCGCAACATGAAAATGGCCATCAGATTTGAAAAATTAAATGACAAAAATTATTTTTCCTGGAAAGTCTACATGAAGGCTTTGTTGATAAAGCAGGACTTATGGGACTATGTAAAGAAACAGCCAGACCTGGATGATGAGGATCAATTAGCTGGTGACGAAAAGGCTACAGCAGTATTGTTTTAGCTGTAGAGCCAAACCAACTGAATCACATCAGAAATAAGAGGACAGTGTTTGATGTGTGGAAAGCACTGGAAGGCGTTAATCAGCCAGCTGTAGCCTTGTCTAAGATGCTCTGTAGCAGAAAGCTATACTGCTGCAAGCAACATGAAGGTGAATCTGTACTTGTGCATTTAAAGAAAATGCAGGACAACTTCGCAGTGAGCTTGGCATCCTGATTGAGGAATTCCAGAAAGCCTACATACTTCTGAGAAGTCTAAACAATAATTGGGAATTTCTAAAGTATAACCTTCAGGGAGTAGCTGAAGCTGATTTGAATGTGGACCTTGCTGCATCAGGGATCCTGGAGGAAGTACAGAGGAGAGACTCTGAGGGAGCGACCAGTTGGAGACGACAACCAACCAACCAACCAACCTATGTCCTTGCCCGAGGAGGGGAGTGCTGCTGTCTGTAGGACACGGAGATGTTATTCCTGTGGAGAGACTGGGCATCTGAGAAAGAACTGTCCAAAGGTCTCTGCGGCAAAGAAAGGACAGACTTCACATAAGAAGAAGCCCCAGGATGGGAGGGGGCTTGTTACTTTTGTGGAGGGAGTTATGAGTGGGAAGAAGGACCAATCTGTCTGGATTTTGGACAGTGCGTGTTCTCACCACATGACCCCTAACAGGGAAGAACTACAGAGCCCAAGGCCAGCACCAGTGGACACGGTTGTGTTTGCAGATGGTGACTCTGGCAATGTGGAGGTACAAGGGTCTGTGTTAATCCCAGGTTTGAAAAAAGTTTTTCATAATGTACTGTGTGCACCAAAACTGCTAAATAACCTTGTAAGTGTATCTTCTCTTACCTCTGATGGGCATGAGATCCTTTTCAAAGGGAATGAAGGGATTGTATCCAAAGAGGGGGTAGTGTGTGGTAAAGCTGTAAAGAAAAATAATATTTACCACATGGTGGCACAGGGGCAGTGTGGGAATGTAACAAATAAGGCACTGCATGATGGTTGTGCACATTACTTCCATTGAGTTATGGGCCATATAAGTTTCAAAGGTTTGAGAAACTTGGAAAAGATATGCCCAGAGTTCAGGGTAAACTATAATAGTTACCTTGACTGTGCTGTGTGTAAGAAGGTAAAAGTCAAGGCTTATCCTGTGGCAAAAGTGAGCAAATGAGTAACCCAAAGGCCTTTTCAGGTGGTACACGCAGACTTGTCAGGGCCACATCAAGTAAAGAGTGTAGGGGGTAACAAGTTTACTGATTGTGGACAGGCATACCCGGTTTTCTTACGTTGCAGTGCTCAAAACCAAAAGTGAGACTGCTGATATCATCAAGAAGTGGGTGAATTCCATTGAGAGGGAGTTTCCCTACAAAGTGGGCACTTTTGTGATGGATAGAGGTGGGGAATTCCTCTGTAACAAATTACAGCAATGGTTTGGGCGGAAGGGAATCCAGCATAAGACCACGAATCGTGGTTGTCCTGCAGAAGATGGTTTAACTGAACGCAGGATAGGAATGATTAATCAAATCAGGGACTGTATGCTGGAGGATTCTGGAGCACCGGCTAGTTTGTGGGGAGAAGCCACAAGAACGGCTTGTCACATTGTAAATAGGTCATGGTGCAGTGTAATTAATCAAACCCCATATAAGCTGCTATAAGGCAGAGCACCCAACCTAAAATACTTGAGGGCATTTGGACAGTATGCCTCTGTGTACATTCCTTCTCAGTTCAGGAAAAAGAATGAACCCAAGAGCCAAAGGCTGTGTTTTATGGGCTATGAAGGTGAAAACTACAGGTTCCTAATGGATGGGAACAGGATTTTGTATTCCAGGAATGCTAGATTTGAAACCCATGCTGGGTGGGAAAAAGTGTATCCAAATCAAGATGCTTTTGTTAAGTTTAAAAACATTGGTGTTAACACAAACTCTGGAAATGGAGGGGTACAAGCATCCAGGGATGTGAAGGTTGAGGAACCAGTCACTTCACATCAGCCTAGTGATTCACATCAACAAGGCACGTTGGAGGAGCCTAGCACTTCAGTGGACACACAAACACCGGAGGTTAAGCCAGATGGCCAGCCTAGCACCTCCAGGGAACATAGAAGTACACAGACCTCACCCATCACTACTAAAGAGAGTGAGAAAGTGCCATGTGCAGATGCAGAAGTGCAGACAAGTAGTGAAAGTAAGGGTGATAGGGAGTGTACAGAGATTATTCCACGAAGGACTCAACGAGTCAGGAAACCACCAGAGAGGTTTGTGGTGCAAGAGGCACGAGCTTGCACTGATGTGGTGGATGAAGGAACAGGTGTGTTAAAACAGCCTGGAGACTTGCAATCAAAACCAAAGAAAGAGACAGTAAAGAAAGAACAGGTTGAGGTCCAGGAGCAAGACAGGCCAGGGTTAGTGGCAGTGACACTGAGGGTGGTCAAGGAATGTTCCTGATACCTATGAGGTCTCAGAAGAGCAAGTTCTTTGTAGTGAAGCAAGCACAGGTCTCTTCAGTGATAGCAGACAGGAGATCTGTGACCACCCAAGAAAAGCTCAGGGGGACATGCACTGAGAAGGAGGGGTGGAAGAGATCCAGGAGATCAAGTAATGTGTGAAACGGGAAGGTTCATAGAAACACACATGGAACTAGGGTAAATGACACATGGGACACAACACATGTCAGTTGGAGGGGAATGTCAGGAAATGACATTGGTGTGGCCACTAGGAGGAGCTGTTGTGCAGATAATTTGGAGCTCCAGTGGCAGCTAATGTGTCAGCATTCAAACAGTTCATCATCGGAATGTTGATGCAACTGTCAACTGTCAGTTCTCAACTGTCCTTGAGGGAGTGTGAGACAGTTGGTGCCTGAGAGTGGGCTTTGTCTGTTACTGAGAGGCAGTGAGATGGTTGTGTGTTAATGTGCCTGCCTCAGAGGTTGTGTTATTGTTGGTTGGTGTAAATAGTGTGTATTAGAGACGGATGTCCAATACACTGTGTATATCTATGTTGTAAATACTGCAAAGGAAGATTAAAGCCCTCGTTTAGAGTGAAGACTTGTAAGAGTCCTTATTAGTTGAAGACATCTTCACAGATTCGTTGTTCTTGGCATCCTGTCGATGTGGTTGAACTCTGCAGGTGGTCGTGGTGGACACTGCGCGTCATTTCCATAGGTCCCAACAAGGGTTATGGGCGCAGCACACGAGCCACAACAACCCGTACCCTAACTCTAACCCTAACCCTAACCTGAACCCTAACGTGAACCCTAACCCTAAACCTAACACGAACCTGAACCTGAACCTTAACACTAACCCCAACCCCAACCCAAACAATAACCCTGACCATGACCCAGATCCTGACTCAGACCCTGACCCTAACCCTCACACTCACTCTAACCCCAACCCGAACCTGAACCCTAACCCAAATCTGAACCTCAACCTGAACCTTAACCCTAATCCAAATCCAAACGCTAACCCGAAACCTAACCCTAACCTTAAGCCTAACCCTAACCCCAACCCTAACCCCAACCTTATCCCAAAGCCTAACCCAAACCGTAACCCTAACCCTAACAGGAACCCGAAACCAAACCCGAACCCTAACCAGAACCCCTAACCCTAATCCAAACACTGACCCCAACCCTAAACCCTACCCATAACCCTATCACTAACCCGAACCCCTAACCCTAACCGGAACCTGAAGACTAACCCGAACCCGAATCCTGAAACCTATCCCTAAGCCTAAGCCTAACCCTAAGCCTAACCGTAAACCCTAAGCCTAACCCTATCCCCTAACCCTAACCCCTAACCCAAACACAAATCCTAACCCAAACTCTAACCCTAACCCTAACCTGAACCCAAACCCTAATCCTAACCCCAACCCTAACCCGAACCCTAACTCTATCCCTAACCCGAACCCAAAGCCTAACCTTCAATCTAACCCTAACCCTAACATTAACACTAACCAAAACCCAACCGTAACCCTAACCATAACCCTAATCCTAACCCTAACCCAAACCGTAACCTTAACCCTAACAGGAACCCGAAACCGAACCCAAACCCGAACCCTAACCCTACACCCTAACCCGAACCCTAACCCTAACCCAAACCCCAAACCCTAACCCTAATCCGAACCCTGACCCCAACCCTAAACCCTACCCATAACCCTATTACTAACCCTAACCCGAACCCCTAACCCTAACCGGAACCAAAGACTAACCATAACCCGAATCCTGAAACCTATCCCTAAGCCTAACCCTACGTCTAACCGTAAGCCCTAAGCCTAACCCTATCTCCTAACCCTAACCCCTAATCCTAACCCAAACACAAATCCTAACCCAAACTCTAACCCTAACCCTAACCTGAACCCAAACCCTAATCCTAACCCCAACCCTAACCCCAACCCTAACTCTATCCCTAACCCGAACCCAAAGCCTAACCTTCAATCTAACCCTAACCCTAACATTAACACTAACCGAAACCCAACCGTAACCCTAGCCATAACCCTAATCCTAACCCTAACCCTAAAGCGAACCCTAACCCAAACGCAAACCCTAACACAAACCCTAACACTAACCCCTAACACTAACCTTAACCCTAACCCAAACCCTAACCCCTAACACTAACACTAACCCCAACCCGAACTCGAACCCTAACCTGAAGGCTAACCCTAACCCTAACCCGAACACTGACCCTAACCCGAACCCTAACCCTAACCCAAACCCTAACCCTAACCCAAACCCAACCCCTAACCCCTAACACTAACACTAACCCTAACCCAAACCCGAACCCTAAACCCTGAAACCTAACCCTAAATTCTAACACTAACCGTAAGCCTTACCCTAACCGTAACCCTAACCCTATACCCTAACCCTAAACCTGAACCCGAACATTAACCCGAACCCTAACGCGAACGCTAACCATAACTCAAACACTAACCCTAACCTTAACCTGAACCCTAACCCTATCCCTAACCCGAACCCAAACCTGAACCCTAAACCTAATCCAAACCCTAACCATAACCCTAACAGGAACCAGAACCCTAACCAGAACCAGAACCCTACACCATAACCTGAACCCTAACCCTAATCTGAACCCTGACCCTAACCCTAAACCCTACCCCTAACCCAAAACCCTAACTTTAACCTAACCTTAACCCTAAAACGAACCCGAAGCCCTAACCCTAAACCTAACCGGAACCCAAACACTAACTCTAACCCGAAACCCTAAACTTAACCCCAACCCTAAACCCTAACCCTAACCCTATACCCTAAACACTAACACTAACCCTAAACCCTAACCGTAACCCTAACCCTAAACCCTGACCCTTGACCCCTCACCCCTGACCCTGACCCTGACCATAACCCTAACGTTAAACCCTAACCCTAAACCGTAACCCTAACCCTAAACCGTAACCCTAACGTTAACCCGAACCTGAACCCTAATCCGAACCCGAATCCTATCTAAGACCCGAATCCAAACCCTCACCCTAAATCTAACCCTAACCCTAACCAAAACCCAACCATAACCTTAACCATAACCCTAATTCTAACCCTAATGCAAACCCTAACACTAACCCGAATCCTAACCCGAACCCTAACCCTCACCCTGACCCAGACCCTAACCCTAACCTTAACCCTAACAGGAACCCAAAACCGACCCAGAACCCTAACCCTTACCCTACACGCTAACACAACACCCTAACCCTAACCCTAACCCTAACCCGAGCACCTAACCCTAACCCTAATCCGAACCCAAATCCTAACCCTAAATCTAACCCTAACCCTAACATTAACCCTAACCGAAACCCAACCGTAACCCTAACCCTAACCCTAATCCAAACCCTAACCCTAAACCGAACCCTAACCCTAACCCAAAACCTAACCACAACCCCAACCCTAACCCAAACCCTAACCCAAACGCAAACCCTAACCCCTAACCCTAACCCTAACCCTAACCCAAACCCTAAACCCTAACGCTAACCTTAACACTAACCCCAACCCTAACCCCAACCCTAACCCAAACCCTAACCCTAACCCAAACCCTAACCCTAACCCGAACCCTAAACCCTAACCCTAAACCCTAACCCTAACAATAAGCCTAACCCTAACTCCAGTTCCATCAGGACTAAGCCTGAAGGAAGGAGACTCCGCCCTCCACAAGTGCCATCTGCCGGTCTGAAAGGGAGTTCTCCAGGGAAGTCCAGTTCCATCAGAACTAAGCCTGAAGGAAGGAGACTCCGCCCTCCACACCTGCCATCTGCCGGCCTGAGAAGGAGTTCGCCAGGCAAGTCCAGCTCCATCAGGACTAAGCCTGAAGGAAGGAGACTCCGCCCTCCACAACCGCCATCTGCCGGCCTGAGAGGGAGTTGGCCAGGCAAGTCCAGCTCCATCAGGACTAAGCCTGAAGGAAGGAGACTCCGCCCTCCACAACTGCCATCTGCCGGCCTGAGAGGGAGTTCACCAGGCAAGTCCTGTTCCATGAGGACTAAGCCTGAAGGAAGGAGACTCCGCCCTCAACAACTGCCTTCTGCCGGCCTGAGAGGGAGTTTGCCAGGCAAGTCCAGGTCCATCAGGACTAAGCCTGAAGGAAGGAGACTCCGCCCTCCACAACTGCCATCTGCCGGCCTGAGAGGGAGTTCGCCAGGTAAGTCCAGTTCCATCAGGACTAAGCCTGAAGGAAGGAGACTCCGCCCTCCACAACTGCCATCTGCCGGCCTGAGAGGGAGTTGGCCAGGCAAGTCCAGCTCCATCAGGACTAAGCCTGAAGGAAGGAGACTCCGCCCTCCACAACCGCCATCTGCCGGCCTGAGAGGGAGTTGGCCAGGCAAGTCCAGCTCCATCAGGACTAAGCCCGAAGGAAGGAGACTCCGCCCTCCACACCTGCCATCTGCCGGCCTGAGAGGGAGTTCGCCAGGCAAGTCCAGCTCCATCAGGACTAAGCCCGAAGGAAGGAGATTCCACCCTCCACAACTGCCATCTGCCGGCCTGAGAGGGAGTTCGGCAGGCAAGTCCAGCTCCATCAGGACTAAGCCTGAAGGAAGGAGACTCCGCCCTCCACACCTGCCATCTGCCGGCCTGAGAGGGAGTTCGGCAGGCAAGTCCAGCTCCATCAGGACTAAGCCCGAAGGAAGGAAACTCCGCCCTCCACAACTGCCATCTGCCGGCCTGAGAGAGAGTTCGGCAGGCAAGTCCAGTTCCATCAGGACTAAGCCCGAAGGAAGGAGACTCCGCCCTCCACAACTGCCATCTGCCGGCCTGAGAGAGAGTTCGGCAGGCAAGTCCAGTTCCATCAGGACTAAGCCTGAAGGAAGGAGACTCCGCCCTCCACAACTGCCATCTGCCGGCCTGAGAGGGAGTTCGCCAGGCAAGTCAGCTCCATCAGGACTAAGCCTGAAGGAAGGAGACTCCGCCCTCCACACCTGCCATCTGCCGGCCTGAGAGGGAGTTCGCCAGGCAAGTCCAGCTCCATCAGGACTAAGCCTGAAGGAAGGAGACTCCGCCCTCCACACCTGCCATCTGCCGGCCTGAGAGGGAGTTCGCCAGGCAAGTCCAGCTCCATCAGGACTAAGCCTGAAGGAAGGAGACTCCGCCCTCCACAACTGCCATCTGCCGGCCTGAGAGGGAGTTCGCCAGGCAAGTCAGCTCCATCAGGACTAAGCCCGAAGGAAGGAGATTCCACCCTCCACAACTGCCATCTGCCGGCCTGAGAGGGAGTTCGCCAGGCAAGTCCAGCTCCATCAGGACTAAGCCTGAAGGAAGGAGACTCCGCCCTCCACACCTGCCATCTGCCGGCCTGAGAGGGAGTTCGCCAGGCAAGTCCAGCTCCATCAGGACTAAGCCTGAAGGAAGGAGACTCCGCCCTCCACACCTGCCATCTGCCGGCCTGAGAGGGAGTTCGCCAGGCAAGTCCAGCTCCATCAGGACTAAGCCTGAAGGAAGGAGACTCCGCCCTCCACAACTGCCATCTGCCGGCCTGAGAGGGAGTTCACCAGGCAAGTCCAGCTCCATCAGGACTAGTCTGGAAGAAGGAAGAGCCCTCCCTCAAATCCATCTACCTTGGTCCAGGCCTTAGAGGGAGAGAAGAACCACTGGACCTCATTCCCTTTCCCTCCATCATTCCCTTCTCCTTTTGTGTCATGTCTTTTAGATTGTAAGCCTGAGGGCAGGGAACTGTCTGATTAAAAATAATATTGTAACCCACCCTGAGAGCCATTAGGGCTGAAGGGCGGAATATAAATACCTAAATAAATAAAATAAATAATAAACCCTAATCCTAACCCTAACCCTAAACCAGGGGTAGGCAATCTTTTTGAGCCGGGGGCCAGGTTGCTGGCCCTCAGACAACTTAGGGGCCGAACCCAAAAAATAAATAATTAAATATATTTTTTAAAAAAATAAATATATAAATAAACCAGGAAAATTTTGGACAAAATTTTCAAATGAAAGACACTTTTTTTAAAAAAATGGAGGACACGTGAAAAAATTTGCTGATTTTTTAAAAAATGTTAATATAAATGCATGTTTCTGAGGCTTCTATAGACAATTGACTCCCAAAGGCCCCAGAGGCAATCGGCGGAAGGACCGGGCTGGGGAAGGTCCCAAGGCCTCGCCGGGCTGCATCCGGTCCACGGGCTGCAGGTTGCCTACCCCTGCCCTAAACCCTCACCCCTAACCCTAACCCCTAACACTAACCCTAAGCCTAACCGTAACAGTAACCCTAACCCTATCACCTAACTCTAACCCCTAACCCCTAACGGTAACCCTATCCCTAACCTGAACCCAAACCCTAACCCTAAACCTAATCCGAACCTGAACCCGAACCCTAACCCTAACCCTAACCCGAAACCCTAACCCCAACCCTAACCCTAACCCGAACCCTAACCATAACCCTAACCCCTAACCCTAACCAGAACCTGAACCCTAACCTGAAACCCTAACCCCAACCATAATCCGAACCCTGACCCTAACCCTAAACCCAACCCCTAACCTTAACCCCTAACCCTAACCTTAACCTAACCCTAACCCTAACGAACCCGAACACCTAACCCTATAACTATACGGAACCCAAACACTAACTCTAACCCGAACCAGTAAACCTAAACCTAAGCCGAAAAGTAAACACTAACCCTAACGCTAACCCTAACCCCTAACCCTATACCCTAAACACTGACCCTAACCCTAAACCCTAACACTGACCCTGAACCTTGACCCTTCACCCCTGATCCTAACCATAACCCTAACCCTAACACTAACCCCTAACTCTAACCCGGAACCCGAACCCGAACCCTAACGAGAACCCTAACCCTATACCTGACCCGAACCCATACCCTAACCCTAAATCTAACTCTAACCCTAACCAAAACCCAACTATAACCTTAACCATAACCCTAATAATAACCCTAATCCAAACCGTAACCCTAACCCAAACCCTAACCACAACGCCAACTTTAACCCAAACCCTAACCCTAACCCGAACACTAACTCTAACCCGAACCCGAACCCTAACACTAACGCTAATGCTAACCCAAACCCGAACCTGAACCCTAACCCAAACGCTAATCCTAACCCCTAACACTAATCCTAACCCCTAACACTAATCCTAACCCTAAACCAAACCCGAACCTGAACCCTAACCCGAACCCTAAACCCTAAACCGAACCCTAACCTGAACCCTAACCCTAACCCAAACCCTAACCATAACCCTCACCCGAACCTGAACTCTAACCCTAACCCTAACCCTAACCCAAACCCTAACCCTAACAATAACACAAACCCTAACAATAACCCTAACCCTAATCTGAACCCTAACACTAACCAAAAGCCGAACCCTAACCCTGATCCTGACCCTCACCCTCACCCTAAACCCTAACCCAAACCCCAACCCCAACCCGAAACCCAACCCGAACTCGAACTCGAACCCTAACCTGAAACTGAACCCTAACCCGAATCTGAACCCCAACCCCAACCTTAACTCTAACCCTAATCCAAACCCTAACCCGAACCCTAACCTGAACCCTAACCCTAAACTTAAGTCTAACCCTAATCCGAATCCTAACCCCAACCCTAACCCTAACCCTAACAGGAACCTGGACCCTAACCCTAACCCTAACCCCTAAAGCTAACACTAATCCGAACCCTGACCCTAACCATAAGCCCTACCCCTAAACCTCAACCCTAACCTTAACCTAACCCGAACCTGAACCCCTAACCCTAACTGGAACCCAAACACTAACCCTAACCCGAACCCCTAAACTTAACCCTAAGCCTAAGCCTAACCCTAAATTTAACCATAAACCCTAACCCTAACCCTAACCCTATGCCCTAAACACTAACCCTAACCCTAAACACTAACCGTAACCATAACCCTGACCCTTTACCCCTGACCATAACCCTAACCCTAACCTTAACGCTAAACCCTAACTCTAAATGGTAACCTTAACTCTAACCCTAACCCCTAACCTTAACCCCTAACCCGAACCTGAACTCTTACTCGAACCCTAACCCTAACTCGAACCCTAACCCTATCCCTAACCCGAACCCAAAACCTAACACTAAATCTAACCCTAACCCTAACATTAACCCTAACCAAAACCCAACCGTAACCCTAACCATAACCCTAATCCTAATCCTAATCCAAACCCTAACCCTAAACCGAAACCTATCCCTAACCCGAACCCTAACCCTAACCACAACCCCAACCCTAACTCAAACCCAAACGCAAACCCTAACCCAAACCCTAACCCTAACCCTAACACTAACACTAACCCAAACCCTAACCTCTAACCCTAGCCCCAACCCTAACCTGAACGCTAACCCTAACCCTAACCTGAACACTAACCCTTACCCTAACCCTAACCCTATCCCTAACCCGAACCCTAACCCCTAACACTAACCTGAACCCAAACCCAAACCCGAATCCTAACCAGAACCCTAAACCCTAGCCCTAACCCGAAACCGAATCCTAACCCTAACCCTAACCATAACCCTTACCCGAACCCGAACCCTAACCCGTACCCTAACTCTAACCCAACCCTAACCCTAACCGGAACCCTAACGTTAAGCCTAACACGAACCCTAACAATAACCCTAACCCTTACCCGAACCCGAACCCTAACCCTAACCATAACCCTTACCCGAACCCGAACCCTAACCTGTACCTTAACTCTAACCATAACCCGGACCCGAACCCAAACTCAAACCCTAACCCGAAACCTAACCCTAACATGAACCCTAACCTGAACCCTAACAATAACCCCAACCCCAACCTGAACCCCAACCCCAACCCCAACCTGAACCCGAACCCTAACCCGAATCCTAACCTGAACCCAAACCTTAACCCTAACCCAAACCCTAACCCGAACCCTAACCTTAAGCCTAACCCTAACCCCAACCCTAACCCGAACCCTAACTCAAACCCTAACCCTAATCTCCTAACCCTAACCCAAACCCTAACCAGAACCCGAAGTCTAACCCAAACCCTAACCCGAACTCCTAACACTAACCCGAACCCAAACCCGAACCCTAACCCTAACCTGAACCCGAACCCTAATCCCCTAACCCAACCCCCCTAACCCGAACCCTAACCCGAACCCTAATCCGAACCCTAACGCTAACCCAGATCCCTAACCCTAAACCTTAACCCAAACCCGAACCCTAATCCTAACCGTAACCCTAACCACAAACCCCTAACCCTAAACCATAACCGTAACCCCTAACCCTAAGCCTAAACCTAAGCCTATGCCTAAACCAAACCCTAATCCGAACCCGAACCCTAACCCTAACGCTAACCCCTAACCCCTAACACTAACCCGAACCCGAACCATAACCCTAGCTTCTGTCCCCCTTCCCCCCCAGCATTTGCCGGCCTCTAAGGGTCCCTTTGGGACTCTTGGAGACCAGCAAATGGGCCTTGGAGGACAGTGCGCTGGCCTCCGAGGTTTGCTGGCCTCTGAGTGTCCCTTTGGGGAGGTCAGGGGTTGGCAAACAGTCCTCGGAGGATGGCGCCCAGCGGCAGGTGCTGTTGGGCTCCATCCTCCGAGGTTTGCCAGCCTCTGAGAGTCCCTTTGGGGCTGTCAGAGGCCAGCAAACAGTCCTCGGAGGATGGCTCCAAGGGACCCGTTCGCTCCGAGGAAAGAGAAGCCGAGGAGAAGGGGACCGGGCACGCGTTCCTTGGCTTCTCTTTCCTCGGAGCGAATGGGGCTCCAAGGCACCCGTCCCAGCACCCTCCCCTTCGGCTCTTCGCTCCACGCTAAAGTGCTCCATGGAGCCCTTTAGCACAGAGCGAAGGGAGGCTGAGGTGAAGAAGGCTGGGAACGCATCCCAGCGCCCTCCCCTATAGCTCTTCACTCCGTGCTAAAGGGCTCCATGGAGCCCTTTAGCACAGAGCTAAGGGAGGCCAGGGGGAATGAGGCTGGGAGGAGGAGACAGACGCGCCTCCGCTGTCTCCTTCTCCCAGGCACCATTTTCTGGCTTTCCGCTATCTCAGAGAGACAAAAAATGGCAGGGAGGAAGCAGAACGGGCATGTGCCTGTTCCGCCTTCTCTCTCGCCCCATGCCTGGCAAAATGGCCTCATGTGCCACCATAGGTTCGCCATCATGGCCCTAATCCCTAACCCTAACGCTAACCCTAACCCCTAAACCCAAACCCGAACCCTAACCTTTGTACTCACTGCTAAAGAAAGGAGTAATTTGGAAATGGGGACAGGAACAGCAAGAGGCTTTTGCCACCCTAAAGACAGATTTGGCCAAAGCCCCAGCCTTGGTTCACCCCGATGTAACCCAGCCATTTTACTTTCAGTTAGCCATTGCAGACAGTCATGTAGGAGCAGTCCTCACCCAGCTGAGAAACAATGTACATAGAGTTGTGGTATATGTATCCAGGAATCTCTCACCCACGGAAGTAAAGTTTAGTCCATGTGAGAAGAATTACCTAGCCTTAGTATGGGCCCTAACTAGATGGAAATTCATTATAGGAGGAGCCCGAGTCATAGTGCAGACCCCACACATCCCACTCAAGTTCATTCTGTCAGGGAAAGTTCAGGATGGACAAGGATAGCAAAATGGACCCTAGAATTGTTGAAGTGTGGTAACGAGTACCACTGGCAAGCCAGCGAACCCAGTGCCCCCTATGGACTGGTAGTCACCGGTGCCGCCCACGAGGGTCCCCTTCCCGTGTCCATTCAGAGTGATTGGCCAGTTAAAGCAGGCAGACCCCTGGAAGAAGCATTGAAGGAAGGGTTTATGTGTTGTTTTTGTTACGGTTCATCCTCCTGCCCAGAGGGCACCCACTTAACAGGAGTGATCCACATCAACGACGGCCATGTCCTGCAAGGTTCAGTCAGGCCCCACTCCAGCCAGGCCACCGAGGTAGAAGCCTTCTGCGCCGTCCTAAACTTTGAAGACCCTCACTCCCCCTTAGTAATTTTTACTGACCCTCAATGGACTGTAAATGCAGCCATTGATTGGCTCCTGGTATGGATGTCCTGAGAATGGAAAACCAACGACAACAAGCCAGTCACACACGCAGATAAATGGCAGAAAGCTGCCTCCCTAATTCAGAAACGGACAGCCCCCACATGAGTGTCCTACGTTAAAGGCCACCAGAAAGGCATCGAAGAGGAAGCCCAATGGAACAACAAGGCAGATGCCTTAGCTAAAGAAGCAGCAGCAATCCCTATGGCTCCCATTAATGTAAGGCCTAAGGAGCCCATGTTACCAGACACCCTAGATTTAGCCCAACTCCAGAAAGGAGACAGTGAGGTCAAGGCATTGGCCACAGCGGGAAAGGATCCCACAGGAAGATATAGCATAGCGCAAAAAGGAGAATGGTGGGCGGTAGATGCAGAGGGCGTCCATCACTGGATTCTTCCCATGGAGGTTTGCGGAGACCTCATTCAGTTTGTGCACAACATAGGACACAGAGGCAAGGCAGCAACCTTAGAGAGAGTCAAGGAAACAGGATGGTGGCCCCGCATGAAGGAAGATATAGATCAATGGGTAGAGAACTGTCTCTCCTGTGTCATGGTAAATGCAGACCCCAGTGGCCCTAAGGCCCCCATCCGCCACCAGTGCATTGAAGGACCGTGGTCTAAACTGCAGATCGATTTCATTGGCCCCTTACTGACCACTCCACAGCACAAGTACTGCTTAATCGTCATAGATCCTTTTAGCAAATGGATAGAAGCTTTTCCCACACACGACAACAGAGCAGCCACCACAGCAAGGGTGCTGTTTGACCAAGTATTCAGTCATTGGGGAATGCCCCGATCCTTCACCATAGACTACGATTCAGGCAGCCATTTCACAGGAGAAGTCATGCAGACCCTCTGTAAGGCTTTAGGAATCAGGCAGCAGTTTTATGTGGCTTTTCATCCAGCAAAAGTTCCAATAGAACCCTAAAGGAGGCCATGAGAAAGGTAGTTAAGGCCTCTGGAAAAGAGTGGGATGCAAAACTCCCCATTATTTTGATGGCCCTTAGAGGAACTACAGCTTACCACAGCTTCACGCCACACCAAGTAATGACTGGACGCAAAATGATCATGCCAGAAGCCTTCTGGCTCAACACAACTCTCCCTGCATATCTAGAACCCATAGTCCTAAACCACAAATAGATCAAAACCCTCCTTCAAAACATTCAGCAAATGCACAGACTAGTAGCAGAAAAACTAGGTCAGAATATGCAAGCCATGGACAGGAAGCTAGGATGGGTCAGAAACCCCCAACAATGGGATCCCGGACAACTAGTTATGTATTGAAACTTCTTTAGACACAAACACAACCTGGCCGCAAAGTGGTTAGGACCAGTAGAAATCACAGAGAGAATTTCCCCTGCTGTGTACCAGGTGCGCATTCCTAGCTGCCAGGGCACCCGGTTAAAATATTTCCACTCTTCTCAGCTGAAGGAATGGAAAGGAGGACCGAACCCGGTAAAGCTGGTCCATCCTGAGCCACGCACTCAGCCACACATGAATCTGTCAGAGACTTTTGTAAGTCTATTCCCAGAGTAGAGATAGCAGCAGTAAGTTTGCCTCTCTGTTTCCCTACAGGAACAGAAGATGGCACAGAGCATTTGGACCCTTTGGATAGAAAAGGTCCCTTTTGTTTTGAAAGTTTACAGGGGGGGGAGAGCGATTTCTCCAAGGTTCCCCCTTCTGAAGATACATGCTGGGACGGCTAGCCTAGTAGTAAGAATTCCTTTTTTTGCACCAGGAAAGGTGGGCAGGGGTTCCATGCCCCGCCCTGGTTTGCATGCTTGGGAGTAGAACAGTGCCAGTTTGGCTATTTATCAGCTAACTGGAACCACTCCCTGGGTCAGGTTTTTCGGGTGCCACAGAAACTGCTTCCAGCGGTGACCCATCACCAAGGATAGTCTTTCTTACAGATGGCTAGCATGGCCCCTTTACAGGGAGCCCTGCTGAAGGGCAATGAGAAACGTGCTGCCCTCCCCATTCCCATCTCTGACAGCCACCTTTCTGGTCACCGT
This sequence comes from Sceloporus occidentalis, assembly GCA_023333645.1. Taxonomy (NCBI): domain Eukaryota; kingdom Metazoa; phylum Chordata; class Lepidosauria; order Squamata; family Phrynosomatidae; genus Sceloporus; species Sceloporus occidentalis. Next base: position 1,665,334 of record JALMGF010000091.1, on the reverse strand, counting down.
GAGCCATCTCACACGCAGCCATTCCTCTTTTTAACCCCAAGCCATACACTAGTGGGTGAATTAATACACCCACTAGTCTGCCTGGTCTCCGATCTGAAAATGCCCTAGTTTGGCCGCTATTAGCTTTTTAGTCTGGAATTTTGGCTAATCTGCATATTTTTCCCCGGCAACCCCAAACTCACTGTAAAGATGGCCACTTCGGCCTCACTCAGACCCCAATTGCCCACAGTCCAAACAGCCTATAGGGAAAGGCACCAAAGGCCCACATGACTGGCCTCAGCCTATCCACAGCTTCTTTTGGAAATCCTCAATTTTTGGAGTCTCTTCCCCAGACTCAGGGAAGAGAGAGACTCTCCACAGACCAGAATGCCCACATGAGAGTTAACCCTGACTCACAGCAGAGACCGAGGCATAAGCGCCTCCCCACTTTAGAATGCAGTTTTGAGATGCCCAAAATTGCCAGGCTTGGAGACAGAGTGAGTCAGAGTGACTCTTTCAGCCAAAGGTAAGTTTGTTATTATAGTTTGGAGTTATGGGCCTTAAGCTCTAGATCAGGAGTAGGCAACCTGCGGCCCGCGGGCCGGATGCGGCCCGGCGAGGCCTTGGGACCAGCCCCAGCCTGGTCCTGCCGCCGATTGCTGCCGGGGTCTTTGGGGGGCAATTGTCTATAGAAGCCTCAGAAACATGCACTTATATTAACATTTTTTTAAAAAATCAGCAATTTTTTTTGCGTGTCCTCCATTTTTTTTTAAAAAGTGTCTTCCATTTGAAAATTTTGTCCTACATTTGTCCTGGTTTATTTATATATTTAATTTTTTAAAAAAATATTTAATTATTTATGTTTTGGCTTCGGCTCCCCAGTTGTCTGAGGGACAGCAACCCAGCCCCCAGCTCAAAAAGGTTGCCTACCCCTGCTCTAGATAACTTTGTGTGTTTTGCAAATATCTTTATGGTGATAGATATAGATGTGTTAGTCTCCTGCATGTATTTTTGGTGCTGGCTTTCCTATTTTTCTGAGCAAAGGCAATTGCTCCCAGAATCCCTTTCTGTGCCTTTTACTTCCAAGTCTCTCCCGGAGAGGGAACAGAGAAGGATAGTTTACCTTCGCCCCCCCCCCCCCCAATTTTCTAGAATCTGTGCTTTCACCCCTGTGTAAACTCTATGAGGAAGGTAAGCTTCCGACGCGAGTCCGCACCCCAAGATGGCTTCATGCTTCCTGCTCCACGGTGTGCCCCGGCAGAGGCCCCAACGTCCTCCATGTCTCGCTGAAAAGGAAGCAGCCGGTGTCCTTGCCCCGTTCCAGCCCAGATGACCCCAACCCTGATGTCGCTACCAGCTCCAGGCTACCCCAGTTCGAGTTTCCCCCGCTAAGGACCGGAATTCCTGTGCCTACGTCCTCCACAGATCTCTTCCCGGTACAGAGGCTCCTTCGCGACACAATCAGTGTCCTCCATTCCAGTCACTACAGCTGTGCCACTTTTGAAAAAGAACTCTTTGCAAACATTTCAGGCTCCTATTGAAGAAACCACTTGCTGCTGGACTATCCATTTGCCCACATTCCAGGTTCCTATTGATGGAACTACTTGTTACTGGACTCTGATTGCCCTAAGGACACTTTGCATCTGCCCACATATATGGGCTCAGTTACATATCCACCGACCTGCAAATAAAATCAATGTGCCTGCATTGGCAGGCACCCCCAAGAGACACTGAGTTATCCATATATAGACTCTATGGACTCAACAAGTCATTACTCATTGCCTTGCATTGCCTTTTGCTTGCTTTTTATGTATTGAGCACCATTGCTCTATTGATTGCTTTATTGATTCTCTGTTGGAATTGTTCCTCATGGAATTGTTATTATTGTTTTGCCCCTGTGTGAATGTGTACCAGACCAGTCTCCCTCCCTCCCATCACTCTCAGCATCGCTAGGAGACACAGCCATAGTAAGCCATGCTCCCACTCAAATTCTCACCCTGAAATTTTAGACAAAGGCATTTAATTTGAAAGTCGCCCAACCCCACGCATGCGCATAGGTCTTGACACTTTTGCGGGGAGGGAGGGGACTGTTACCAAGTTTGGATTTAATAAAATTTTGGGTACATGCGGTCTGTGCTAGGACCCCTGACTGACCCCAGGAAATACCCATTAACCCAAAAGTGGGGAGACCACGTAGACAGCTCACCCGACACAGGCAGAGCCCTAGAAAGAGATGGAATTAAGAATCTTCCATAGGAAGTTTGGGAGTCACCAAACCAGATTCGCCTCTGCTTGCCCAAGTAAGACAATAGACTTGGCTTCTCACTTAATGAGCCAGTGATCAGCTTAACGGCTCAGCAATCGTCAGATGCCCCTCTGAATTGTGTCCAGACCTAAGTGCATTGTGCAACCCATTGCTTGCTCTCGACTTAACAAAGCCCAGGCAATCAACACCTTTGTCTAGCAAGTTCTCATAGCCTTGGGATACATTTCACCCTATATAAACCCTGGGTTTTCAGACCCTCTCTGAGCTTGGAGCGGAGCTGAACTCTGAGCTAAATCTGCGTGCTAGAGCTGAGCTTACACTGTCACTAGGTTGCAAATTGGTTCGCCCCAGTTTGAACCTCGCTCCTCGCTCCCGTGGCCCTCTTCCCTTTCGCTTCCGCAGCCGTGAATCACTGTCCACTCAAGCTGCATCAGACTTCCCGGAGAAAACCTCTAAGATAATATCCCCTAGCGGTGCCTTTCTAGTTTCCAAACCTATCTTCCCAAACTCACCCCTCCCCTGCTATAGCATTGAATGTGTGTGTGTGTGTGTATGTTTCCCTTTTGCTGTGTGGTTTTCATTGTGGTATAATGAATGATACCCTTTAATTGGATTCCGGCACGTGGTGTTGTTAGGGCCACCTCTCAGCAAATAGACCTAATATTCCCCTAATTCGATCCTGCCTAACAATAGAATCCACACAGGAGAGAAACCATACAAATGCCAGCAGTGTGGGAAATGTTTTGCTCGCAAGCCGTCCCTTGTGACTCATCAGAGAATGCACACAGGACAGAAACTTACAAATGCCAGCAATGTGGGAAATACTTTACTCATAACTGAAACCTTTTGAGATATCAGAATGTCCACACTGGAGAGAAAGTGAATGTGTGAAATATTGAATTATTTGGAGCATTCATAGCATTGGTTATGGAGAATCAGTATTTTTGTTAATAATATACTCCAAGGTACTTGGAGGACTGCCTATCCCCATACAATCCGCCCCGCACACTCAGGTAGACAGGGATGAAATTGTTGGAGGTCCCAACAACACGCTATGTGAGGACCTCACAGAGGGGATTTTCTATCCTGGCCCCTAGATCTTGGAATAATCTCCCAGATGAGCTCCGCTCCACCACATCCTTAGTTCTTTTTAAAAAGAATCTAAAGACCTTCTTTTCCCAATCCTTCCCAACATGAAAATCATATTATCCCTTACCCCCTTTCATTGACGACCTTGTAATGTGTGTATTGACTCCCCTATCCATGTGGCCCTTTAGTTGTTATGATTACTGTGTTGTTTTTAATGCTGTTTTTAATTGATCTTATTGAGATGTTTTATACTCCAATTGTATACCGCTTTGATCAAATTTTGGAAAAGCGGATTATAAATAAACCATATTATTATTATTATTATTAATTCAACTAGTTGTGACTATGAGGGTATATTGTATATTCAGTGGCCTATGGAAAGGCCATTTCTTTGCCTTTTCTGGCCCCATGTTAATACACAATGTCCACTGTTAAATCCACATGTTAAATCTTAAAATCTTCCTGTCCTCAGGACATACATGTGGGATAGAACTTTCAGGGTTTCCCCCATGACATGCTTTTTCTGCAGTTGGTTCTTGTGGCCAGAGCTAGTTTAAGCTCTGCTTTGATCCTCCAGTAGAGGGCAGGCAAGGGGCCTGTTGGGAACCCAGGCGCTCACTTGCTCTGGTGTTCTTGTTTGTTTTCCTGCAAGGAGTGGCATTTTGTTATGCATCCCAGGAGACGGCACATTCACAATCATGTATCCAGTGGCTTTCTTTAGTTGTCTGCCCTCAACCCAGTGCATATACACAAAATGGCATTACCTAGTCTTTGCTTCAGAAAGGATGCTATTAAAATTTATTTAAACCCGCATATGTCTGGATAATTGCCTAGCTTGTCTGGCATGGGGGGATACACATGTGTCATCCTAAGTCTCCCTCAGAAAGTCTTTATCTTGCTCATAGTATTGGAAGTGACCGCAAGGGCCATCCAGTCCAACCCCTTTCTGCCATGCAGGAAATCTCGGTCAAAGCATCCCCATTGACAGATGGCCATCCAGCCTCTGCTTGAAGGCAGCCTCCAAGGAAGGAGACTCCACTATTCTCCAAGGAAGGAGTTTTCCAGTGTCAAACAGTCCTTCCTCATAGGAAGTTCCTCCTAACGTTGAGGTGGAATCTCTTTTCTTGTAACTTGCATCCAACCATTGGGTCCTAGTTTCTGGAGCAGCAGAAAACAAGCTTGCTCCCTCCTCAATATGGCATCCCTTCAAGTATTTAAACAGGGCTTTCATATTTCCTCTTAACCTTCTCTGCTCCAGGCTAAACATCCCCAGCTCCCTCAGTCTTTCCTCATAGGGCAGTTTCATCATTTTGGTTACTCTCCTTTGGACACACTCCAATTTCTCGACATCCTTTTTGAATTGTGGTGTCCCAAAGTGGACACAGTCTTCCAGTGAAGCCTGGCCAGGGCAGAATAGAGGGGCACTACAGTATTACTTTTCCACTGCTTGAAGTATGGCATTGGCCTTGTTAGCTGCCGCATCATATTGTTGACTCCTGTGGCCTACTAAGACTCCTAAGTCCCTTTCGCTTGTTCTCTCTTTCATCCTACATCTGTGTATTTTATCTTTCCTACCTAATTGCAACAACATCTGACACTTCTCCCAGTTCCCTCAGTCGCTCGCCCTCAAAGGGTTTGGGGGCCATTTTGGTTGCCCTCCTGTGCCCACTCCAACGCGGGGACCCAGGAACCCCTTCCCCCAGGAACATGGAGCCAGGGATTTCCTGCCCATTCCCGACGAGATTTCCTGCCTTCCAGAAGCTGGGATGCCCTCCTTCCACGCTCCTTCCCCCTCCAAGGGCCTTCCTGGGCCTCCTGGCGTCATTCCCAGCAAAGAAGCTAACTTCCCCTCGGAAGAGAAAAGGGTAGTCCTGGCAGTTGGAGAAGTCCCGCCTCCCGCAAGACAAGCAGCCAATCCGGGCCCCTCCGATTCCTAGAGAGGTGGGACGAATGTTAAGGGGGCAAGAGAAGGAGAAAGGGGCACGTCCTCTGACGTCATTTCCGGTGTGTTGGGGAAAGGCTCCTTTCGTGTTTCCTCGGCCTGTTTTTTCCCAATGCACCGGAAATGACATCAGAGGATGTTCCCCATTTCTTTTTCCTCCCATTTGTCCTGCCTCTCTAGGAAGCAGAACTCGCTGGTCGGAGGCCTCAGGGAGAAGAGGAAGCGGAAGCAGCAGCAGCAGCAGCAGCAGCTTTTCTGTCCTCCTTTTCTCTCTTCCCAAAAAGCTCGGATTTGCCCCTGAAAAGAAGGAAAGATCCCAGGTAAAGAAGGAGGGAGGGAAGTAAACCAAGGCAGACCCAGGCTTGGCAAGCGAGGGAAGGGGCCTAAGGGAAGAGGTGCCTTCCAGGGAAAGGAAGGAGGCGCATTGACGGACTTGGCTGGAGGCGGCCTTTCCAAACGCTCCTGGCTGTTTTTGTAGCGAACCATTGGAGTGTTGCAGCCCTTCCAAAATACAGGGAAGCCTTTGGCGTTCTTTGTAAATTGAGAACGTGTTGTTGTTATTATTATTATTAACCTTTATTTATATAGTGCTGTAAATTTACACAGCGCTGTACATACAATCTTTTTAATTGGACAGTTCCCTGCCCTCAGACTTACAATCTAAAAATTTTACAAGCAAATCTCCACAAACCCTGAAGCTCCCGCCCCAGACTCCCCCCATCTCTTCCCACATAAGACTTCCAAATGAGTGGGTTTGTTCTTGACATTATATAACCCACTTCAATTAATATTATAAACTAAAAATCCTTAAATATTCAAACTTAATATTTAACAGTACTCCTTTAGAAAAATATCTATCTATCTGTATAGATATACAATATATATAAATATATACATATATATATATATATATATATATATATATAAAATCTAAACAGAGTCTTCTCACTTGTTCTATGAGTGTCTGATTAGTGCAGCTCCAGGTCCTTTCACAACAGACATGGAGTTTCTGCCATTTTTGTTTATGATTCTCTAGTTCCTCTCCATTTATTACATCTGAGATTTTGTCCATTTCCATCACATCCACCATTCTCAACAAACCAGTTATCTATGGAAGGGGTACCTGATGGTTTCACTCCAGTATCAGGCTCCCAATTGCAGCCCCCCTCTTGCAACAAGAGGCTGTGCTTTGAAAAAGGAACAGCTTTATTGAATAAAGAGATACATACAACAGAAGTGACTTTTTTGTCAGGAATGAAAGTGTGTATTAACATGTGGTTTATATAATCCCATAAAGCAAACTCACCCCATCAAGCAATAAAGTAAATTAATTGGTTAACTCTTTCCCACACAGTGATGAATCTCCTCCCTGGGGATGTCATGTCCTCCAGTCCAGGCTCTTGGCATTATCTCCCCACTGCACCTGTGACCTTGAGATATAAACCTTAAGCCACCACAGGACTAAGTTATATTAAACCTAAACAGCCTATATATACAGTTAAGCAGAACTAAAAACCCCATCATCCCACAATATAATATAGCAGTAGGCCTTTCCCGGATAGATAATCCCAGCCTCAGGAATCCTCTTCTCATGAGAGTCCCCAAGGTCCTCCCTGGAAATTTAAGTAGAATGCTACCACAATTTACTGTTTTGTCTTGTTTTGTTTTGTAATAATGTGTATGTGTTGATGTGGTTTTAATTATAACTGATAACTTTTTACGAGGGGAAGTAGATTTTGTTATATAATGTATTGTATTTTATTACTGTTACTTTGACCTCAAAGAGGTGGGATATAAATAAATTATTATTATTATTATTATTATTAAAATATTATAGCAGCATATTAGAATATAATGTACATATCAACATAACATCATATAAGCAGTAAGCACTCTATGTTTCAGTTCCCCCTCCCATCACAGAGACCACTCTCCAGCCCTTTGAAGACAAAGCCTCTGCTGGCTGGGAAACTCCCTCCACATTCTACCCTTAACAAAGAAGCACATATTTTAACAGCCAGTCTACCTCTTTCCAGTACATTCTAATAACCCATTATGAAATCTAACATTAAACCAACTACTAACTTAATCCAATAATATTCTAACAAAACTCTAAATCTATAACCCTCATGACAGGAACCCCTGAATTAATACATGAATGAAGGGGATTTCTGACACTCTTGCTACTGAGACCATACACAAGAATTGAGACCAATATTTGTTCCTATCCGTCACTTTTATACAATTAGTTATGCTTAGCAAATATAATTCTGGTGTAAACTCAAAGGAAATGTTGGAAAATGTCAGAAATTGTTTTGTGAGCCTGTTTCCAGAATCCCTCTGTCGCTGGACATGTCCGCCGCGTGTGGAGCCAGGTGCCAGCGTTTTTCTGGTATTTCCAACATATCAAGCTGCTATTTTTTGTATATTCTTGCTAGTCTGGCAGATGTCAGCTGCATCTTATTTCCATTTTGAAAAAGTTTTCCCTTAAGATATGATTTTGGGGAAACTTCCTACAAAATTTAATGTTTTAACCCTCAGCTTTATTGGAAGGGAGATACAACAATATCTCTTGTGATAGGCAGAGCTGGCATAGTGGAGACTGTAGGATATGTATTGCTATATTGCCCCTTTTTATTTTTATTTTTTAATTTTATTTATTGAAAGAAATAAAACATCAAGAAATATAAAAAAGACAATTCTTAATAATACATCGTATTTCTAAAAATACATATCCGGTCCATTTCGAAAAGAAAGAAAAAAAAAACCTCAGTATACTTCCTTGAGCTTGAGTTTTATAAACTAAAAAATTTCTTTGTTTCTTTTTGTACTCTTATTATCCCTTTTAAATTTACCATTAAGTTCTTATGACCCAAGTTTGTTAATATGTTAAAAATTATTTTCACCATCTTACTAAAAATATCCCAAAATCGGAGAAAGAATAACCATCTTCTCTACCTATATTTTTTCATCATTTCTCATTAACATTCTCTTATCCACTTGTTCTATTACTATATATAATTTTCTTATTGTTAACTGATACGTTAATTATCTAGACTTTGATTTTATATTTAATTTAATGCCGGGAACATATCTTCTCCCTTTTCATTTTTAATGTATTCATTCCAACATTCCCACTTGTCATAAAAATCTTCCATTGATCCATTCTTTAGTAAATGCGTTAATTTTTCCATTTCATAGTAGTCCATCATTTTCAATTGCCAGTCTGCTACTGTGGGATGATCTTCCTTTTTCCAGAACTTAGCAAATGTCATTCTAGCTGCTGCCAGTGCATACATTGTCATTTTTTCATTCCTTCCTTCCATTTTAATACCATCTGTCATATTCAGGAGATACATCTTTGGGTGTGGTCTGTCTTCAATTTTTAAAATTTTCTGTAACTCAGTATGAATGTTTTCCCAAAATTTTTTAGCTTTTTCGCAATTCCACCACATATGTAAATAATTCCCTACTTCTCTTTTACACTTCCAACAGGTACTTTTATTCTTACTAAACATTTTGGCTAATTTGTAAGGTGTCAGGTACCACCTGTACATAGATTTGTATATGTTTTCTTTAATTTCCATACTATTGATCTGTTTGATTTTTCTCTTCCAAAGGTTTTCCCATTCTTCTAGTTGAATATTTTCTTTAAAATCCTTTGCCCATTTTATCATAAAATCTTTTATTATCTCGTCTTCTAATTCAAATTTGAGTATTAATTTATACAATTTAGAAATTTGTTTTTCGCGATGGTTTATTATTTTCTCCATTTCTAATTCTCCTTTTTCGATTCCAAATTCTTTCATGTCTATCTTAAATCTTTCTCGAACCTGTCTATATGCAAACCAATTGTAAGTGAATCCATCCGAAATTAATTCTTCTTGAGTTTTTATTCTTCTTTCCCCTTTATCAATCTTTGTAATATCCTCATATGTCACATATTTATTCTTTAAGAATTCCTCTCTTCTATACGTTGCTTCATTTGTGGAAACCCAGAGCGGGATAGCACCGAACCATTTTCTTTTATATTTTGACCAGATTTTTAACATAGATTTTCTCAATATATGATTATTAAAGTTACTATCAATTTTAATTTTATCATAAAACATATATCCGTGTAGATCGAATTTTAATTCCACTCTTTCTAAATTTAGACTTCTCTCATTATCTAATCTCATCCAATCCAACATCCAGTCTAATACAGAATAATAATAATACCATTTAAAATTTGGTAAATTCAACCCTCCTCGGTCGACTTCATCATGCAATATTCTCATTTTAATTCTTGGTTTCTTGTTATTCCATATAAATTTCGATATATCTCTTTCCCATACTTTAAACGGGTGTATCATTAACAATAATAGGTAAACTTTGAAAAAGAAAGATCATTCGTGGTAAAACTGACATTTTCAAGATTGCTATTTTACCTATCCAAGAGATTTTCAATTCTTGCCATCTTTCCATATCTTTCTTAATGTTCTTCCATACTTTCTCATAATTGTTTTTAAACAGTTCTGTGTTTCTTTTTGTTATATTAATCCCCAGATATCTAACCATTTTTTGAATTTGAAATCCAGTTCTTTCTTTCAAAATATCTACTTCTTCTTTATCCATATTCATAGGTATAACTGCAGTTTTTTCTTTATTAATTTTATATCCGGAAACCTTACCAAATTCTGTCATAGTATCTATCAGGATTTCACTACATTCCACAGGGTTAGTTAGCGTTAACACAAGGTCGTCCGCATAGGCTCTCAGTTTATATTCTTCCTTTTTCAATTTAAAACCTTTAATTAAAACATTTTCTCTGATATTATTCAACAAAATTTCTATTACTAGTATAAAGAGTAAGGGTGATAATGGACAACCTTGTCTTACGCCTCTATAAATTTTACATATATCCGTTTTTTCTCCGTTAATCCAAATTCTAGCCTCTTGATATTTATAAATTGTTTCTATCCACACTTGAAATTTATTTCCTATATCTAATTTCTTTATTAATTCAAACATAAATTGCCAGATCACATTATCAAAAGCTTTTTCAGCATCAATAAAGATCAGTGCCAATTTATTATGTATATTTTTTCGTGAATTTCAATCAAATTAATCAAATTTCTTACATTATTTTTAATCATTCTATTTGGTAGAAATCCAGATTGATCCAAATTAATCCAATTAGTCATTATTATTTTTAGTCTTTCAGCTAGAATGGATACAAACAATTTATAATCAGTATTTAACAAAGCAATAGGTCTATAATTCTTACATTGTGTTTGGTCTTTTCCTTCTTTTGGAATCAACGTTATGTCCGATTGTGTCCACGTTTGAGGTATCTTTCCCGAGGTAACTTCATTCATGACCTGGAGCAACGGGTTTCTTATATGGTCTTGACATCTTTTATAGTATTCATTTATAAATCCGTCTGGGCCTGGGGATTTTCCCGATTTACTTTTATTAATTGCATCACTCAACTCCTGCAACGAGATGTTTTGATTCAAGACTTCTTTTTGTTCCTCTGTAAATTTCTTTAATTTTTGTCTATTTAAATACTTAATTATTTTACATCCATTTATCTTGGGTTCGTTAAACAATTCTGAGAAATATTTCAGAAATGCTTTTTTAAGCCCTTTCTGGGTTGTGACTAACTTCTCTCCCTCCTTTATAACTTCAATTGTCCTTTTTGCTTTTTCTCTTCAAATTTGGTAAGCAAGCAATCTACCGGGTTTATTGGCCGAAATGAAATACTTTTGCTTCAAGAACTTTAATTTTTTCTCGATTTCCTCTACTAATAATATCAATATTTGCTTTTGTAAAAATTTGATCTCTTGTTTGATTAAGTAATCTTTTGGATTCTTTTTCAATACATCCTCCCTTTCACTTAATTCCTTATTCAATTTATCTAATTTTTCTTGTCTATTCCTTCTTATTTCCACTGCTTTCTTTATCAGCCAGCCTCTTATGACTGCTTTATGGGCGTCCCATACTATTTGTGGTGAAGTACCTTTATTTAAATTTTCTTCAAAATACTTATCAATCTGATCGTTCAATTGTCTGACGATATTTTCATCTTGTAATAAGTGCGAATTTAATTTCCAACTAAACTGCTTTTTTCTTTCAATATCCAAATTTATTTGTACTGGGCTATGGTCTGAGAGGATTCTAGGTAAAATTTTGACTTCCTTAATCTTATTATTTAAGTGAGCTGAGAGTAGTATCATGTCAATTCTAGACCAAGTTTTATGTGGATTTGAATAGAAGGTATAATCTTTACTATCTCCATATTTCATTCTCCAGGCATCATTCACCGATAGACTTTCCATTAGGTCAAAGAATTCTTTTGGTAATTTGCCTTGATTTTTTTTTAATTTTTTCTCTGAAAATCTGTCCAGTTCCGTATCAATTACCCCATTCCAGTCTCCCAGAAGAATTATTGAATCTCCATCTCGTTGCAAGAGCTTTGATTTCAAATTTTTATAAAATTTATTTTTATTTTCCAACGGACCATATATACCCACAATCAACACTTTATGATCATTATCTATTAGTTCAATCATTTCATAATTTCCTTCTGCGTCTCGCATTATCTCCTTTGCTTCATATTTCGAATTCACATACAATACCACCCCCTTTTTTTTTAATTTAGAGTTTGCTGAAAATTCCTGACCCAATTTGGTACATCTCAAATGTTTTTTATCTTTATCTCTTATTCTTGTTTCCTGTAAACAAACTACATCTAACTTTGCTTTCTGTAAGTAGTGAAAGATTTTTTTCCTCTTCTGAGGGGTGTTCATCCCCTGTACGTTCCAGGAAAGACACTTCATCATGCAGACCACCCTTAAAAAGTATCTCCTGAACACCAGTCACGGTAATAAAAATTTAATTATCTTTATTTATTTGTATTATCACAAAATGTAAATAAGTTGTGTTCAAAAGTAAGTTGTATATGTCAACCAAGAAGAAAAGATTAATCTTGTTTAGTTAAAGCAGATCTGAAGATAATTCAACTGGGAGCTTAACAGCTCAGTACACGAAATCTTTAGTCAGTTGTCACCACCTTGTCCTTGTTCTTCTTTTCTCAGTCTTTCTTCCTCCTGTGACAAGTCTTGATCATCAAATTCTAATTCTGATTCTGAACCTAATAACTCTTGAGAAGCTTCTTCTTCACCACCCTTTTCTTGTTCTTCCTTGCTCAAAGCTTCACCAGTTTGATCTCCACCTGTAGTCTTGTCTTTCCCTTCTTTTCCTACTTGACGATTCTTCTTCACTTGTCTTAAAAATTTTTTAGCTTGTTCTGGGGTATGTTTGTACACTCTTTTTCTCTTCCACCAAAAAATAAGGCCTTCTGGGATATCCCACCTGTAGGATATCCCTTCTGCTCTTAAAAATTGTGTTAGACCAATATAACTTCTTCTCCTCTGCAAAAGTCTTCCCGGGATATCCTTCATCACCTTTAGTTCCAGATCTTCATATTTAAAAGGAGATTCGTTATGTAAATTCAAAAATTTATCTCTCACTATTTTCCGGACAAAATGCACTGACACGTCCCGTGGTAAGCCCTTTTGTTTTGCAACTAAAGAGTTCACTCTATAGAGCTTGTCCACCTCATTTCCAAAAGAGTCAGGGTCTCTATTCATAAAATTTGCTATGGCCACAATTAATTTGTCATTAAAATCTTCATCTTTTTGCTCTGGAATCCCTCTAATTTTAACGGACTTTTCTTTTAGTTTCAAATCGATCATAGCTCTTGCATCCAATTCATCTTCACCTTTATTTAAAATTTTTGACATATCATTTTCCAGCTTTTCATTTCTAAATTCCAAGATTTCTACTCTTTGTTTTGTTTTCTGTACATCAATTGTTAATTTGTCCACCGTTTGATTTATTGCTTTCAAATCTTCCCTAATCTCCTTCTTAAAAGTGATAAATTCTTTATTTAAATCTTTGGACAAATTATTAACCATTAAAGCTAAATTATCAAATTTTTCCAAAAATAATTCATTCATGTCTGTATTCTTATTCATTTCTATAGACAACCGTCTTTGATTTGAATTCAATGAGTTGATTTTCTGCGTTTGTTTTCTTGTGTTCATTATATTAAAAATAGTGTGACTGGAATAAAGTAAAACACAATATAATATCAATTATAGCAGTATCTATACAAATCTTATACTTTACCTTATATATTTCTTATACCAAATTCCTTTCTATCCTTTTCCTTAATATAAGCTATATTGAAATCCTTATTATCACTTCCTTACCCTAATACCAATATAAGTTATCCTTTATCCTTTACTATATCAATATAAATCTCTATACAATACTCTATTCCACTTTCAGCTTCAAATAAACCCCACTTTATATAATTTCTTACTTCTGTTATTTAATTACCTTTTATTGTCTTTGTCTTTATCTCACCAATTTCACTGCTGCTTTTGCCCCCTTTTTTCTTCCTTTTCTTTTTTTAAACTTCCCTCCCAAATTTAAAAGAGCAGTCACAGTCCTCCAATCTGTAACCCCTCCCTTTTCCACTGAGTTCCGTCTTGTTTCTCCTCTTCTATTTCTGTCTTCTTCCCACAAGTCTTGCTTCTCCTGTCCGTTCTCTCCAGAAACAGATCAGCTAGTTCAGTCCTCCAGAATCCCACACTCTTTCACTTTTGACTGGTACCTTCTTGTTTCTACTCCTTTACTTTCAACTTCCCACAGCCTCCACTTCACTTCCTGCTGATCCTTCCCTTCCTCATACCAACAAGTTCACCCCACAGTCCCTGCCAATCTTCCTCCAAGTCCGTCCCTTCGCCACTCCTCCTCTTCTTCCACACCTCCACCGCTGCTTTCACATCCACACGCTTCCTCCTCCAGATATCACTCCTCCAAATCTCCAAACAAACACCGTTTCTTCCCCAGCACCAACTCCTCCTCTAGTCCTTCGTCGGACGCTGCTTTTCAGGCACAGGTGGGTTTTCAAGGACAACTTGATTAGTTCGATTTGCTGTTGGAATTTATTGTTTATATTTTTCCTTTCCCTCTCTTCGTCTTCCCCTCTTTTCTCCGACCCTTCTAAGAGTCAATGGCTATGATATAACGAAGGGGGAGACTGTTTTTCCCCAAATTTGATTGAAGCCTTTTCTCCAAAGCCCAAGACGTATATTCAATTAAATTTCTAATCCGGTTCGAATATCAGTTCTCACCTTTATATTTTTATATTTTATCCAATAAGTCCGGTCCAGTAAGTGGAATCTTCCAAAGTGTTTCAAAGAATCAAATAGAGAGAGAATTTATATTTTAAATGTCCAATCTCCGTTTGTCTCCCAAGATAATGGTCAGTTCTCAGCAAAATATAATCAAACTCAGCTCTTCTTTAGATCAAAATACAAGTCCAATAAAATCCTTGAATGCTGGTGGGCGCCTCTGTATGGAGAGCCTAAGGCTTTCCATTAAAGATCAATAGCAGGCGTGGGTTTCTCTGCAGGCTCCTCTCCCCGGCTTTCAGTCTGCGACCATGGCTGCAAACTTACTTCTGTTTCCAGCGCCGGGAGCTAGAGTATGAGCCCTCCGTTGAGCCCCCTCTGATCCCTCAGTATTCAGAGGGAATTTTGAGACCTCAAAGATCCCTTTGGGTCCCCAATTCCCGCCACAGATCAGAACGGATCCGGAGCTAAAAGGATTCCGTTCGGCGAGGCGCCATTCCCAGCCGGAAGCATATTGCCCCTTTTTATAATGTTTATCATCACATTTTTATTTATCCAATTCTTAGAAATTATCCTGGAAGCAGTCATGAGTTTTAAGTATCCTATTTGCTGGCAGACTAGTGTCCATCATAACAACTAAAGCGGCCAGCTTTTCCGCAGCAGCAATGGTCTTTCGGTGTAAAATGGCATTTTAAACTTTTTTAGTGATTAATTTTCAATTTTGGAGGAGTGAACTTTGTATTTTGATTTCCAATTAATATTACTTACTTTCATAATTTAACTTTTATTTTATTTATCTGTACAGTGGGTCCTTGTTCTCCACTGGGGTTTGGTTCCAAGATCCCCCGTGGATAACAAAATCTGTTGATGCTCAAGTTCCATTAAATATAATGACATAGCAAAATGGTGTCCCTTATAAAAAATGAAAAATCAAGGTTTGATATTTGAAATTTATACTTTTTTTGAACATTTTCAAACAGTGGATGCTTGAATCTGTGTATAAAAAAATCTGTGTATAAGAAGGGCTCACTGTATACTTCATCTGTTAATTGTTAATAAATACATTATTATTATTATTATTATTATTATTATTATTTCCACCCTGCCTCTCCAATAAGATCGAGGTGGCTTACAACAATAAAATGCATACAATACAGTAAGATAAATCTCACTATCCCTCCCTCCCTAAAACAAATCAACAGTAATTATAACATGACAATAATTATAATAAAATACAATTAAAATCATTAAAACAACCAGAGACAGGCGACAGGACATCTGGGGTGGCATTAGGACAGTCCATATCAGTGGGGGCAACTGAGTCAATTATTCAGGGAAGGTTTCCCACCTAGAAAGGGAATTTGAGGGTTCTTCCACCCCCCCTATATTTGTTACCTTCCTCCTCTCCAGCCTCCTCCTTGAAAGGCCTCCTTTTCCCCCTCCAAGGAAATTCAGGAATAATCCTCTGCTCTGCAGAAAGGCATTCAGAGGGGAGGGTGTCACTCTTCTATTCTCCTCCCGGCCTCATGAACACTTCCTGATGTATGCATGTAGAGACCTCCCTCCTTAACCAAAACCTCTTTTCTTTAGGGGCTTTTGTGTGTGTATGTGTCTGATTCCTCCCCCCCACCCACCCATGGCAAGAAGTGCCTGAGTTGAAATTGGTTTTGGACCTTTAATGCTGTTTTTCATTTAGGGTTAATGCCTGTACTGCAGCCACTCACTCACAGACCATAAGGTTGTAAGTTCAATCCCAGCCAGGGGCTCAGGGTTGGCTCAGCCTTGCATTCTTCTAAGGTCACTCAAATGAGTACCAACTTGATGGGGGCAATTAGCTTACAGTTGTAAACCACTTAGAGATTGATCAGTGGGACATGAAGTGCTATATAAATGAAGCTGCTATTGCTATTTACTACATTCTTTGTTTTTTAAATGAAGTGGGGGGCTGTTCAATTTCCATGCTTCAGGAATCTCCATGATAGGTTCCCCCTTAGAGTCACTATAAATCAGGGATGACTTGAAGGCACACAACAACAACAAGGGGGAAGAAAACCAATGACATGGGGGGGAGGAGAGTTGACCCTTTATTTTCTTTTATTTCGCTCCCCCTTCAAGCACCCCACACACCGCCTCCTTCTCCCACCTCCACCATTCCTCCCTCCCAGCACAACAATCTCTGCTGATCAAGATTTAAAAACATCCCTAGTTTTACCAAAGCCAAAAGATAAATTGATCCATTTACATCTCAAAATATGAATCTGAGAATACCCTGATGTTTTCAATTAATCCAAATGTTAAAGGGAATTGTTGTTGTTGTTGTTGTTATATTTATTTCTATCCCGCCCTTCTCCTAGGACTGGTACTCAGTCTGGCTTACAATATTAAAAAACAATACAATTAAAAACATACAAAAGTAGCACATTAAAACAGAATTTAAATAGTACAATAATTAAAACAAATTGCTAAGATATCAAAAACTTTAAAAAGATAAAAATGTTTTAAATACATTAAAACAATATAGCATCTAGGCCGTTCTTTAAAAGCTTTCTCTTTTGAATGCCTGTCTGAAAAGGAAGGTTTTCGTCTGTCGGCGGAAGGCCATCAAGGAAGGGGCCATTCTGGTCTCCCTGGGCAGGGAGTTCCAGAGTCTAGGGGCGGCCACATAAAAGGCCCTCTCTCGTGTCCCCATCAACTGTGTTTCTGATGGTGGTGGGACGGAGAGAAGGGCCTCCCCTGAGGATCTTGGAGCCTGGGACAGCTCATATAGGGAGATATGGTCTGCCAAATAGGCTGCACCCCTGCAGAGGTTCTGAATCCCACTGAGTCTAAACCTGACCAGATAATGATCTGTCCATGATGTTTATCACACTATACTCTTCTAGTGCTACTATTCCACTTTAACTGCTCTAGCTGCCTCCTGTTGCATTCTGGGATTTGCAGTTTTAAGGAGGGGACTTCTCTGCCTGAGAATTCTAAATACCCCTCCTTAAAACTGCAAATCCCAGAATGCAACAGGAGGCAGCTAGAGCAGTTAAAGTGGAATAGTAGCACTATAAGAGTATAGTGTGATAAACACCCATGACTACAGAAATGTGAGAATTCCTCCACACCAAGATTATCATCACCCCACCCAGCACAGAAAACAAGGTCCAGAGTGTGCCTTGCAGCATGGGTAGGGCCAGATACCACTTGGGACAGACCCATGGTTGTGATGTAGACCATGAAGTCCTGAGACACTCCTAAACTGGCAGTCTCAGCATGGTTGTTGAAGTCTCCCAGCACTAATAGATGAGGAGACGCCAACACCAACCCGAGACCACCCCAGCTAGCTCAGGAAGGGAGACTGCTGAGCAGCAGGGTGGGCGGTACACAAACAGAATCCCTGTTCTATCCTGGCTAACCACCTTTAGGTATATACACCCAAAACCTGTAGACTGTGTGAAGGGGCATCTGGTCAGGGGGATGGAATCATGATAGACCACTGCAACTCCACCTCCCTGTCCTCCAGGTCTTGGCTGCTGCTGCTGCATCACAGAGAATCCTAGTGGGCAAAGCTGAGATTGCTTAACACCCCTAGCCTCATCCAACCAGGTCTCTGTCATACATGCCAGGTCAGCTTGTTCCTTCATGATCAGGTCCTGTATGGCAGCTGTTTCACTATTCACTGACCTGGCATTCAGTAGCAGTATTTTCAACCCAGGCGGGCTGTCACCAAAGGCTGTCCATGCTATTTGGACTAGGAGACAGTTTGGGGACCACAAGTATCCTCTTGTGCTCCTCTCTTCCTTGATATTTTAATTGTCTCCTCCCTTCATAACTGACCTCTATGACTCAAATGGTTGCTCCCTGAAACTGTGTCTCCCTTCTTGCCTCTGAAAAGCACATCCTTTCTCTGTTAGGCCGACAGACCAGTTGCTATTTAAAAAAACCAACAGTCCACTAAACAGACAGGCAGATAGTAAGAACAGATGGTCAAAGCAGATAATAAACCAGGAAAAAGCCAGGACCTCACCCTCTATACCCAGCACAAATATGCTGAGCCAGGGCCTTAGTCCTGAAGATAAAAGAATCCCACTTGGAAGGCAGAGGTCCAAGGAGCAGTAGGCCAGCAGCTTCTTCTCCTCATTGGCCCCCATATAGTCACTGTAGTCCTCTCTCTCTCTCTCTCTCTCTCTCTCTCTCTCTCTGCTGGGGTGTTTTGCAGCAGAACAACGATTGTAATTGTTATTAATAATAGTTGTATGTCTCTGTCATTTTTGACTTGTGGTGACCGTGGGACTAACCTATCATAGGGCTGGTGTTTTTTGGCAAGATTCCTCACTGGGGGCTTGCCATTGCCATTCTCTAAGGGTGAGAGAGTGTGACTTGCCCAAGTTCACCCAGCGGGTTTTTATGCTTGAGTGGAGAATTGAACCCTGATCTCCAGAGTTGTAGTCCAAGATTCAAACCACTACACCAAGCTGGCTTTCTTATTATTTATTGTTACCCCCCACCCACCCACCCAACCTCATTTCCAGCTGCCAGACCAGGCTCAGCCCCAAGGGAGACATAGACTTCTGTTAGCCTAACAGCAGCCGCATGGAGGAACCCAAACAATGGGACCAGAAGCCCAAGCGAGAGGACTCATCCTACCTGTGTGGAAGGCTGTACATCCAGCCCCTGACTGAACTACCTCAAAGGGGCATGGCTCACAATGGCACCCAGACACTTCACAGCCAGGGGAGACAGACGGAAGCCAGCAGGAATATTGGAGCCACTCCAACCACTCAAGGTAGGCTAGGAGGGCAAGGAAACTGAGTTTCTTTGTTCAGCCATAGAGTTTAAGGGTAAAAGTAAAACAAGCAGAAGTCAAAATTCAAACATATAGCCATATTAGTCTGTAGAATCAATATGTAGAGAGCTCTTGTAGCCCTTTTGAGGTTAACTGAATGAAAGAAATTGACAGCTTGAGCTTTCGCAGACTTAAATCCATATGCAGTAACGGAAGTAGACTTAAGTCTATGAAAGCTCATGCTGCCAACTTGTTTCTTTCAGTTGGTCTCAAAGGTGCTACAAGATCTTTCAACAGGCAGAGGTCAGTGATGGAATATTTGGCTTCTGGCTTGGTAGAATGGACTTGGTAAATGGATCTGCTTTGAATCAGATCAAGAAGTTTGTCTCTATAATCCAGTCTTGTTTTCTTAGACAGACAGTGGCTTGCCAGAGCCTCAGGCAAACTTGCTCCCCTGAGTCTTTTTGAACTAGCGATGCCAGGGATTAATTTAGCTGTGGTACTCTTTAAGTGTCTGAAGGGGTTCATGCAGAAGAAGGTGTTTCTGAAAATGTTCTGGTGCTCCTTTTCACCACCCAGTCATAAACCTGCAGTTCCATTTTAACTTCCACAGCGACATCCCCTGGGATCCTCTTGGGATTTGTATTTTAGGGAGCGGTCTTGAGAAGTCTCAGCTGGAGAGCTCCCATCTCTTACAAGACTGCAAATGTCAAGATTCCCCAAGATGAAATCATGGCAATGAAAATGGAGCCGTCCTGCTATAAAGGTGTCCTATGAAAGGGCAGCCCCAGTTATTAATGCTTTAGGGTTATTAAGGAGGGAGTAGACAATTTCTGCAGGACCATGGCCAGATTTTCTGCTCCAGGCCTTCTTGGGGACCCCACAAAACTGGAAGTTCTACTTCCCCTTTTAAAAAATATTGGATTGGATGGCCCTTGTGGTCTCTTTCAACTCTACGATTCTATGAAAAGTTAAACAGTACAGGGGGATAGAATTCCGAGACTTGGGGCTCATTCCCACTGGCAGAATAACATGGGTTGTGATTTGGGTCCCCTCCGTGCTTGTAACCAATTTCAAAAGATCCCTCGTTCTCACTATAAAAGGGAAGGCACCAGGGACGCCAAGCAGGGAAGGAAGGCAGGCATCGGGGAAACCAAGTGGGGAAGGAAAGAAGGCAGGCACCGGGGAAGCCAGATGGGAAAGGAAGGAAGCCAGGCACTGGGGAAGCCAAGCAGGGAAGGAAGGAAGGCACTGGAGGAACAGAGGAGGAGGATGAAGGGGAGGAATTTTTTTTAAAAAAAAATTAAAATACAGAATTTTCGATTGATTTTGCAAGTTATTTGCAAAATCAATCAATCGCATAATCTATCAATCACATATTCTATCAGTTTAAATTAAAAAACAAAAACTGAACACAGGCAGCACTGCTGTCACACCTCCTTTTGTCCTTTCTTGCCTTGCAAGTAGGTACAAAATTAAACAATCGCATAGACTATCAATCACATAGTCTATCAATCATATATTCTAATCACATATTATATCAATTAAAAAAACACAAGTACACAGGCAGCACTGCAAAGGGGGAATGGGGGAATCTGTCAAAACATCACCCCTCTGCCATTTGTCCCTCCCCTCAGAAAGAATTGATTCTGATGATCTGGCGTTCCCACTGTTAAGAATTGCATCAGAACCGATTCTTCTCAAAAGAACGTCAAAATAACTGCTACCAACCCCCCCCCCCCCAGGCTTTTTGCGTTTGCTCCTCTATTTCCCCATCAAATGAGGATCAGACTTGATTTCCAGTGGGAACTAGGGGCATATAGCTCAAATCAGGCTTCGGAGCTTTTCCTAGTGGGAACAACTCTGTAGCCATGTTAGTCTCTAGAATATAAGTATGCAAAGGGATCTAGTAGCACCTTTGAAAACAAATAAGCAAAAGACTTGTAGCCTAAGCTTTTGTAGACTTGGGCCCAAAGCACACTGTAAAAATAATCCAGTTTGAGACTGCTTTAACTGCCCTGGCTCAGTGCTCGGGAATCTTGGGAATTGTAGTTTATTGTGCCATGAGAGCTCTCTGACACAGAAAGCTAAATGTCTCACAAAACTACAGTTCCCAGAATTCCATGGCAGTACAGTTAAGACAGTCTCAAACTGGATTATTTCTCTAGTGTGTTTTGGACCTTGGTCTACTTCCTCAGATGCAGATCTGAGGAAGTAAAATGAGGGTGCATCTATACTGTAGAAATAATGTAGTTTGATGCCAGTTTAGCTGCCATGTTATAGGATCCTGGAATTTGTAGTTTTGTGAGGCACCAGCACTGTTTGGCAGAGAAGGCTAAAGGCCTTGTAAAGTTATCCCATCGGATAATGATAATAGTGACAACAACAGTGTTTATTTATAATGCCCTTTTTGTCAAAGGGCAGAACACCAGACATTGTAGATGCACCCCTAGGCTACAAAAGCTTGTGCTACAACATTTTCTCAGTTAGTGTCAAAGGTGTGACACGATCCCTTTGCAATACAAGGGGAGTTGGCAGCCTGTTTAATAAGGTAAATGGCTGATTCCAAAAGAGACAATTCACTTTTTGTGTGTGTTGAAAATGGTAGTCTAGGGAAGTCAGCGTTTTCCGTGATTACAAAACCAGCCTTGGAGGGCTGCGCTTTGTCCACGCTGGCTTAAGACCACCAGCTTAAATTGAGTTCAGAAGCAAATTGCCAGCCAGAGAAACCTTTTATCTCAGAGTGCTGAAAATATACAATTGGCACACCTTAGGCACTTGGCATCTTGTTAGTTTGGCTGCTGCATTCTGTTCAATTGGGAACTTTATGAACATTGATGTAAAATTTCCAGAAATTTTGAAGCTATGCTGGGAAAACTTTTTCCCAGGATTTTTTTTTGGGGGGGTAGTGGTGGTGGTGGTGATGAAAAGTACCAGGAAAAAAAATTAAAAATGGCAATACTGTCACACTTTATAAATTGAAAGCCACTTTATTACTTAAGGAATATAAAACATGAGTTGGCCCTCCACATTTTTGGCTTTGAGTTTTGTAGATTTGATTATTCATGGATTTGATTAATATGTTCCCTATTGGAATCGTTAGGTCCTCCAGTGGAATTCTATGGTCAACTTCTGCCAAAAGTCATGCTGGAGGACCTAGAGATTCCTAGTGAAACACTTCTTTAAGCATTTATAGGTCCTCCAGTACAATTCTGTGGTCAGTTTCTGCCAAAGGTCATGCTGGAGGAACTAAGTTTCATAGATAGATCACTTCTCTAGGCATTTGTTGGTCCTCCACTGCAGTTCTATGGTAGGCATTCAGTAGATATTGACCATAGAGTTGTACTGGAGAACACAGATTCCTAGAAAAGTGATCTCTCAGGTTAAAAAAATAGCTTTTTTAAAAAATTGTGGTTTTCCCACTTTCACAGGGGTCCTGTGCCTCTTACTCCAGCGAATGTGGAGTAATCCCACTGTAATTTGGTTTGCCTTAATATTATCATGTTTGGTACAGGTTATTTATTACAAATTGAATTTAATTTTTATATTTAATATATGTTAATAATTAATATTTAATATTTACAAATGGACCAGAGAGTCCTGAACTATAAGGAATTGATTGCATTTTGCCAGTTCAAAAAAAAAGGCAACAATTAATAAAAACAAGGCAGGGGAACTATCAACAACATAACGCTTTTTTTAGTTTCCTCTATTTCTCCATAGTGTCAAGCAGACGTTCCTGTCAAATGAACTGAGAAAAGGAAACCCAAGACTAAGAATTGCAGTGATCTGATCCTGTAATTAGTCTTGTCTATAAGCCTTCCTCTGACATAATTCTTAGAAATAATTTTGGGGGAGGAACTATATGAACACAAGTGTTCCCACATTTTCCCTGGAAGAAAAGGCTTTGGGGGAAAAAAAAAAAAACAACCTTTTTCTTTCCCCCTAAATTTAACCATTCCCCCCCCCACCTAGGGCTTCGTATCACTAGTAATGGATAGTTCTCAGAAACATTTATATCTATCCGTCAGGCAAGCTGGCCACAGGAAAGGGCCATGACTCAGTGGCAGAGTTAACACTTTGCATCCAGAGGGTTCCAGGTACATTCCCTTGGATGAGAAGAGAGCTCTACCTGAAATTCCAGAGAGCCACTGCTGGTCAGTGTAGTTGCTGCTGAACTACAGGGACCAATGGCTTGGTCTGAGCTCATTCAGCTACATCACTGGTCAGATCCAATGATCCAGGAAGGAATGCATCCTGTTTTTTGAAAGGATTTCAGATGCCAGTAATTTGTTGTTGTTAACTGCCCTCAATCTTGATCCATGGTGACTCTGTGGATGAGACATCTCCAAGACTCCCTGACCTCCACTGCTCTGCTTAGTTCCCGCAAATTCATACCCATGACTTCTTTAATAGAGTCCATCCATCTTATCCATGGAATTGCCATCTGCAGACGGCAAGCCCTTGGTTGTCTCCAATAAAGGCCTACCTGATGCTGTTGCAGCTGCTGCCACTGCACCACCTTCCTCCTCCTCCTCATTCTCTCAGTCCTCCTTGTCATTGTCATCCTCTTCCTCCTCCTCCCTATTGCTCCCACAGCGTGCAGCTGCTCTGATCTTGAAGAAGCTGCTCTTCTCGGGCGGTGGGTACAATTGTGAGGAGGAGGAAGAGCACAAGGAAGAGGAGGAGGAGGAGGAAGAGGAAGAAGAGGGCGGTGGCAGGGGCAGCTGCAACAGCACCAGGAAGGAACTTGAGTATTCAAGGATTTTGGCATCTGCATCTGTGCGGGAGGGTGTGTTTGTGTCTGGAAAGGATCTCTGTGGCTATCAAGGTCCCACTGTAAATCTTTACATTTTAGGATATTTTCTAGTTCTTTCATAGCCACCCTCTCAATTCTTAATCTTCTTATTTCCTGGCTGCAGTCCCTGTCAGTGTTTGAGACTTTTTTCCACTCTTTCTATTTCTTCATGGTCTGGGTTGAATTTATGTAGATTCTCCGTGGTCATTATTTTTGTTTTCTTTATGTTCAACATATGGAATGGAGACAGATCGGATTACAAATGTACTTTAAGTTTCCTGGACTTTGCTAAACTCCCAATTCCCACATGACCAGAAGGAGGAGGAACCAGCCTGCAAATTTACCCTCCTCATACCATCTTAACCAAGGACAGAAGAACAAAATGCAGGCTTCCTACTAACATCTCCATTTTTTTTCTCCTGTTTGATTTGTAACACCTTGCCTGATGAAGTAGCCAGTGGAGCTTTGAAAGCTTGCAACAAGTATATTGTGCATTTTGGTTGGCTAATAAAGGTATCACTGTTTGGTGGGTTTTTGTTTGAATTTGCTAAATGGCCAACACAGCTACCCATGCATATTTTATGTTCAACCTTAAGCCTACCTTTGCATTTTCATCTTTGATCTTCCTTGATAGATGTTCCAGGTCTGTGAGGTTTTCTGCTAGTACTATGGTGTCATTTGCAGATCTTAGATTGTTGATATTCTTTCTTCCTATTTTCACTCTTCCTTCTTCTGGGTCCAAGCCTGTTTTTCTTATAATATGTTCTGCAGACAAGTTGAACAGATAGGGTGATAAGATGCAGCCTTGTCTGACCTTTTTGCCAATTGGGAACCATTCAGTTTCTCCATGTTCTGTTGGGACAGTCACCTCTTGTCCTGAGTACAGATTCCTCATCAGGACTATCAGATGTGTTGGCACTCCCATGTCTTTAAGGACGTTCCACAGCCTTTCGTGATCTATGCAAAGGCTTTGCTATAGCCTATATAGCACATGCTTCTTTTCTTCTGGAAATCCTTGGTGCACTCCATTATCCATCATATATTTGCAGTGTGGTCTCTAGTGCCTCTTCCTTTTCTGAACCCTACTTGAACCTCTGTGATTTCTCTCTCCATGTATGCTTGGAGTCTGTGTTGCAGAATTTTGTTTGTGTGGGGAAATTAGTGCTATGATCCTGTAGTTGCTGCAGTCTCTTATGTCTCCTTTTTTGTGGATGGAGGTGTATATTGATTGCTTCCAAACTGTTAGCCATCATTTTGATTTCCATATCTGTTGACATATGTTGGTTAGCACGAGATTTGACTCTGTCGGTGTGGACTGGAGCAGTTTGATTGGAATATCATTTGTTCTTAGTGATTTGTTTTTCGCCATTTCTCTTATTGCATTTTAGAATTTGGGGTTCATCTTATATTTCTTCATTCCATGTGTCTTTCATTTTGTCATCTCTTTTATGTAATTCTTCTGTATATTGCAACTGTCTTTCTATTCCTTCCTGGACTTGAATTATGTTGTTATTATTGTCATATATGTCTTGCTAATTGGTTTGTATTTTGTTTGATTTCGCAGATTTTGTGGAATATATCTCTTGTTGTCTTCTATTTCTCTGCACTGGTCATTGTAGTAGTTTTCGTTTTCTTCTTCATGGTCTCTGTGAATCATACAAATGGGTTTCACTGTGCCTGCGCAGTGCTGTTCGGAAAATTCTGGAATCACTGGGCAAAGTTTACTTTGCAACATATAGAAACTTTTTGGCGGTAACTCCACCCATCCGTTATAAGGCTCCTGCCTTCCCACTCTTTCCCCAGTTCCTTTTTTCCGTCGTGTTGGCTGCTGTTTGGAACTTTGCTCTTGCTAGCTCGTTTCGGATCACTGGTTTTCTTCTGACTCGGACTGTTTTTGGACTTTGGCTTTTCTTCTTCCCCCGTGTTATTGGACTTTGGACTGTTCACTTTGATTTGGATCTCGCTTTGGCTTGTCGACCTCGGTGAAGATGTCTCCCCCTTTCAAGAAGTGTGACGTCTGTGGGGGAAAGGTTCCTGTGCAGGATCCACATTCGTTTTGCCTGCTGTGCCTCGGCGGGGACTACGACCCCAGGGCTTGCAGCCTCTGTAAGTCTATGTCCTCCCAAGCCTGGAAGAACCGGGAATCCCGGCTGACGTCCGCGATAGCCCAGGGCAGGATTCGGGAAGAGGATTCCCGTCCCGCTTCAGCCCCTTCGGCCCCTGTGGTGGCTCCTCCTCTCCCGGCCTGGGATGGCCTGGCCAGCGCTCCTCCCTCTACCTCTCTGGTGCTGGATTCGGGGGTCTCTGACGCCACACCCCCGGTGGCCCGCGGCTCCACTAAGCCCAGTGCCACTTCCAAACCTGCTAAACACCCGCATAAATCAGGGTCAGTGGGTTCTGTTGCCGCCTCGACTCCAACTCGTGAGGAGGGAGCCCCCTCCGAAGCCTCGGTGGCATCCCAGCGGGCGGTCTCTGACCATAAGTCCCATAAGGCGGCTCCATCGGCATCTTCCAGCTCCAAGAGAGCCAAGGAGAAGTCCAGATCATCTGACTGTTCCAAGCCCTCCAGGTCCGATGACTCCGGTTCGAAAAGGGCCACCGCTGAACCCGATGACTCGGGCTCGAAGAAGTCCGCCTCCATTAAGAAGGATGGGACTGGGCCTGTGGGCAGGATCTCGGAGTCACCGATCCTCTTCTTTCCTCCGGATGCACCTCGTCGGTCTAAATCGGGCAAGAAGAGGCAGGCATCGGCCCCAGTCGCGACATCCACGGCTACCAAGAAGGCCAAGTTACCAAGTGGCCATTCAGGTTCCCAGTCGGGGTCTCCTTCCAAGAGGCCGGTCACATCCAAGGAGGCTGATGGGTCCCGGAAGACTCACCGTCGGGACCGTTCTCGTCCTAGCTCCCTGCCGGTGGTTGCTTCCCTCGCTACACCATCTGTTGAAGGTTACTCTTCTGTAGGAGATCATGGCCAGGGTGCTACCGTAGAACCGACTGTTGCGGGAGTGCCATCCTCGGTTCCGGGTCCATCGGCTTCGACAACAATCCCCTTTCTTCTGTCGGACGATGAGGATCCTTGTGATCTCCCAGTGAGGTCCTCTTCACCTGCCTTGCATTTTCCGGCCCGGGCCCTGGATGATGCGGTGTACTTCTATGACTGAGACTGACCAGTTCTACTTGCCAGTACCTAGAGAGGTTGCTATGGCCAAGCCCACTTCTGCTCGGGACCGTGCTCATGACCAGGACCGTGCTCATGGTCAGGATCGCTATCGACCCGAGGAACGTACCGACCGCCCAGGTCTGTCGATGGCACTTTCTTTACTGCCTGCGACTCGTCCAGCTGAGCACCCCAGGTCCACTGTTGCAGTTGACCTGCTCTCTTCAGACTCTGAACCAGACCCCATCGCTTCCGATGGCACCTCGGGTGACGAGGGGCTTCCTCGGGATTCCCCTCAATACCTTCACCACCCGGAGGTGGCTTCCCCGACGGATGATGTGCGGTCATTTGCGGAGCATGTTATCAAAATGTCCAGGGCCCTGGACACTGAACTCTCCTATCCTGAGGAAGAGGCCAAGGATCCTGTTGAGCGCCGTGTCCGTGGTCGGGTCCACACAACACCCTCCATTCCGTTCCTGCCTTCACTGGAGACTCTGGTCAAGCGTTCCTGGGACACCCCTTCTTCACTCCTTGGCCCGCCGTGCAAGATAGAGTCCCTGTATAGGGTCTCGGCTCCGAACTCGCCCTGGTTGACTTCACACTCTCGCCAGAACTCGGCTATTGTGGAAGGCGCCCAGCAGGCCTCGACTCAGCGTCAGGCTGCCTCACCGATGGACAAGGAGGCCAAAAAGATTGATGCTTTGGCGAGGAAGGCATATGCGGCGGCTGCGTTAGAGGTGAAGGCGACCAATTACACTGCGTGTATGGGCGCCTATGTCCAGACCTTGATGGAGGGCATTTCCCCGATTGTGCCGGACGTCCTGGATGGGGTGCAACAAACACTGACTGAGATCAGGGACGAGGCCCATTCCATTGTCGCCTGGCTCATCACGGCGTCCAGGAATGTTGTAGAGTGTTCGGGCAGGGCCATGGCAGCATCCATCGCTCTGAGGAGGCACGCCTGGCTCCATGGTTCAGACCTCAACTCCAGTGTCAGAGCCACCATTGAGGACATGCCTATTGATGACTCGGGCCTATTTCATGCCGAGACGGACGATAGACTTAATCGGAAGTTTAGGATGAAGGCGGCGGCGAGAAAGCAGGATCCCGATCAAGGCAAGAAGAGGGCATGAAAACTCCCTGTGCACTTCGCCTCTCCTCTGTGTTTTTTGAACATCCTTAGGCCTTTTGCCAACGTATGCTGCCTCCAGTCGGTCCGAGAGACTTTTCCAATGCTACTCGGAACCGAAGACGGGGTTACCCGTGTCGGTGCAGAGGTTTTCCAAATGGGTGGCTGGTACCATCCACCTCTGCTATGAACTGCTGGGTAAACCTCTCCCTGGCAGGGTTCGGTCCCACTCCACGAGAGCAGTGTCAGCATCCTCTGCATTCCTGTTGGGGATTCCCTTGCAGGATGTCTGTAAGGCGGCTGTCTGGTCCCAACCATTGACTTTTATAAAGCATTATAGGCTGAACACCAGAGCCATCCGAGACGCAGCTTTCGGGAGGGCTGTGTTGGTTTCAGGGTTGCGTTGACTGCACTACTGATGGTTTGTGTTGTCAGCATTTGTGTACATAATGCTACTGTTTTACATTCTGTTGAATGTTGGTTTGCACAATTCCAATGGGACTGGTCTTGCATGACCTTAATCCCCTTCTCAGGTTTTGCAAGGTATTGCTGTGTTGAGTTTTTGTGCTTGAACAAAAGACTGACTCTTTTTATGGTTCAAGGTGTTTATTGTTTCAATAAAAATACCCTTGGTTTACCATAGCTTTGGTTTCAGGACACTCCCTCCGCCGCATACCTAAGCTTGTCAGTCTAAACCCATTTGTATGATTCGCAGAGACCACGAAGAAGAAGGACAGGTTGCTCACCTGTAACGGTATTTCTTCGAGTGGTCATCTGTGAATACATACAAATCCCACCCGTCCATCCCCTCAGTGTCCTGCTCTACATTGGCTCTTTCCATCGCCTGCTTGGCGGAAAAATTGCGGAACTGGGGAAAGAGCGGGAAGGCAGGGGCCTTATAACGGGTGGGCGGATTTACCGACAAAAAGTTTCTATATGTTGCAAAGTAAACTTTGCCCAGTGATTCCAGAAGTTTCCGAACAGCACTGCACAGGCGCAGTGAAACCCATTTGTATGTATTCGCAGATGACCACTCGAAGAAATACTGTTACAGGTAAGCAACCTGTCCATCTCTATGCACTACCTGTTGTACTGTTGCATTAATGGTTCTTAATTTGTTCCTATCTTCCTTTTGTTTTGTTTTCTTTCCTTTATTGCATGTAGTGCTTTATCTGTCATCCATTGTTTATTTTCTTTCTTTTTGTCTATTGAAAGTGTCTGTCTGCAGCCTTCTTTTATTATGTTTTTTTTCAGTCCATAGTTCATCTAGCTTTTGGTCTATTATGCTTAGAATCGCAAATCTGTTCCTTATGTTGTCAATAAATTCTGTTAATATTGTTTAGGTCATATTTTGGCATGATGACTGGTTTTGTTTTCTTCCTGAGTTTTAATAGAGGTGCACAAAAAGGGGGACAGTTTTTAATCCAAAGACAGTGTAGAAAAGTTTTTTAAAACAATGTGGCACTCTTATTGATTAAAACGTCTGCATTTCACCCACAGATGTTCCACCAGTAGAAGAGCAACCCCACTGCCTGGCCTCCTCAATGGAAGCCAAGACCCACCAAGAACTGCCCCCACGCCCCATTTCCCCAGCTCCATCCCCTATGGAGGCTCCACCTGCTCTAGACAAACAGCCACCAGCCCAGACATCTTCTGAAACCGAGGACCCTGAAGACACTCTGCTCCTCCACCTTTTAAAAAAACAGGAGACCACCGCTGTTTGTGGGAAGACAGATGAAGATGTGATGGAGAATGTTGGGGAGGAGATCTTACAAGAGCAGGACAAATTTGTCCTAAGTCTGGAGAATGTCCAGGCCCTCAAGGTATGTAGAGAGCCCCAATGATGTGCTGTTTAAAACCGCTAATGCAGGCAAGGGCAATTCTAAGGGTAACTGTTTCCGAAATCCCCCGGGGCAGGGGATGGTAGTAGTGCAGGGTAGTTGGAAGTGTCTGCTGCAACAAAAGTAACATCTGAGAGTTTGGTGGCAACAAAGACTAGCAAATTTTATTTGGCAGAAATGTCTGGGCTCTAGTCCCCACATCCTTAGATGAATGGATGGGGAGGAAGTTTGAACACATGCCTGAAGATGTGAACTAGAGTCATGGAAGCTCATGTTAAAATAAATTAGTTTTTGCAGTGCTATAAGACCCTTACAAGATCTTATTTCATATTTCATTGTCCGAATTTTCCCCTTTGGGCAAGGTTTTGATATGATATACTGTATTTTCCGGCCTATAAGACGACTGGGCGTATAAGATGACCCCCAACTTTTCCAGTTAAAATATAGAGTTTGGGATATACTCGCCGTATAAGACCACCCCTCTTCCAACGCACACCAAATAAAATTTTAAAAAAACATCACTGCATTTACCCCAACTCGTTCTCCAATCTTGGCTGGCTTGCTTGCTTGCTTGCTGCCTGCCTGCCTGCTTATTTATTTATTTATTTATTTACCTACCTACCTACCTACCTACCTACCTATCTCTATCTATCATCTATCTATCATCTATCTATCTTATCTATCTATCTATCTATCTATCTATCTATCTATCTATCTATCATCTATCTATCTTTCTTATTTTTATTTTTTTATTTTTATTTACCAGTTATTTATGGTTCAACCACTAGGGGGGGCTAGCTGCTATGTAAGCCAGCTCCCCAGGCCTTTGCTGAGGCCTGCAAAGCCTGCCTTGCATGCAGGCAGTGCCTTGGCCTACTATAGGCCAAGTTAGGGGGCCTGATGCCCACAACCGCCGGCTTCCAAAGGGCTCCGGAGGGCTTTGGAAGCTGGCAGGACAACCAGGTAAGTGTGATGGGTTCCTGGGGCTCTCTTGTTACCGACATACAAGACAGCCCCCAACTTTTGACCCCATTTTAAAGGGTCAAAAAGTCGTCTTGTACGCCAGAAAATACGGTATGTATTTGTGCTTTTCCAGCTGTGAAAGCGGAGCCATCCTTCATAAGGGTTGGTTCCCCCTGTTCGCTCCAATCAGGTAGGACCTAGAATTCTGGGCGTGAACCCTGGGAATCCATTCCCCTTGTTTCCGAGTCTAGTTCCTGCATTCACTCCGTCAGGTTACTTTCAGACTCCCTTGTCCTCTTCTTCTAAAAAAGAAGGAAAGAAAGAAACAACCTTTCTTTCCTTTTTTCCCATACCTCCCCTCTCCTATGGAGCAGGCTAGATGTGGGACAGAGGAGATGGACAGCCCTGGGATGCCCGGTGATTCCTGACATCTGCCAAGGGCTCCTGTGGCGCGGAGAGAGTTGGCCCAGACTTCTGACGTGTGGCCGGGAGGCCACAGGGTGCAGCCAGAGGAGGGATATCCCTCATCTCCGTGCTCTAATGCGCCTGACCGCTGTGACCTGTCCCGAAATCAGGAGGAAGTGGCTCTCTCGGAGGTCTCTAGGAGCATAAGTAAGGCCATAACGCGTGGCCGCATCTCGCCCCACCACTCCCGCCAGAGTTGGCTAACCTGGTGTCTGCCCTTACGGCAGCCATTTCTTCTTCCCTGCCCTCCTCCGATAGGGAGGCTCGCCCCATAAAGGAGCCTTTGTTAGTTTCTCCCAGGGACTCCGACTCCGAGGGCGACAGGCTTCCTGGGTAGTCTGAATCAGAGGAAGGAGAGTGGTCTGTTGATGACAAAGTTATTGAGCCTTCTTCGTCTTCTTCATTCAGACTTTTTTGTGCTAATGATTTTCCTATTTTATTAAAAAAGGCATTAAAGTCCTTGAGTTAGATACAAAACCACTGACTCCTAACCAAGAGGAGACTGATCTTCCCAAGGGCAAAAAAGATTCCTTCTCTAAGCCTTCCCTGGCTAGTGATGAGGTGCCTTTCTCATCTGAATTCATGAGAGTCCTTAGGGAAGAATGGTCAAAACCTGCAACTGTTAGACCCAATCCCTCTTCTGTTAAAAAATTATATTCCCTCCTTCAAACCATGATGTCCAAATTACAGATTCCTCTTGTAGATGCTCCAGTGTTGTCTCTCGTTAGATCTGCCATCTGTTCTAAAGATGGAGAAGATTCCCTTAAATTGCCAGAGGACAAAAGGGTTGACTCTGCCCTCAAACGGTCCTTCGAGGCATCTTCCATTGCTATCAGGGCCACCACTTCTACTTCTGTGTTAACCAGGGCTGCTCACCTCTGAGCCAAGGACCTCGTATTAGAGGTGCCTCGGGGCAATACCAGGCTACGCCAAGGAATTAATAAATTATTAAAGCCTTTGCTGCTGATTCCTCCCTCGATGTCATTCAGTTTAGTGCCAGTGCCCAGGCAGCTTCTATCCCTGTCAGAAGACATTTTTGGCTAAAAAAATGGCAGGTAGATTCTAGATCTAAACAAAATTTAACTTTGGCTCCTTTCGGGGGTGTCAAGCTATTTGGTGAAGTTTTAGAACCTGTCCTTATTGAAACGAAAGATAAGAAAAAGGCTCTTCCTTCCATTCCCCGCTGAGAGGAAAAAAAAATATCTTGTCAGGGACAATCTTCCTTTCGTTCCTTTTGATCCTCCCGTGGGAGAGGCGGCAGACGTGGTGGACGACAGTGGTCTGACCAGAGATCTTCCTCTAGATCTCAATACAGCAAGTCCTTTGGTAGATCAACTAACACAGGACTGTCCAATAATTCCAACTCCTCAGGAAAACAACAAAATTCATCTACATGACTATCTGGACCCCAAAGTGGGAGGGAGACCAGCTTTTCTCTCAGATGTAGTCCAACACCACCTCAGACAGATGGGTCCTTTCCACCCTGTCATCAGGGTGTCTAATAGAATTTATGTGCCTTCCTAGAGATCATTTCATCGCTTCTCCCAGATCCTACAGACCTCACAATTCTATTAATGATAGAAGCCATCGACCATCTGATCCAAGTTGAAGCAGTAGAACTGGTTCCCTTGTCTCAAATCTCTTTCAGATCCTATTCTAATCTCTTCATTGTTCCAAAAAGAGACAAATCTTGGAGAACAGTCCTCAAACTCAAAAGGGTCAAAAAATTTGTAACAAAACATCGATTCCGGATGGAAACGCTCAAAATGATAACACAATCTCTTTGAAGAGGCGACTATCTGGCCCCTCTGGAATTGACAGAAGCTTATTTGCATATTCCGATACATCCAGACCACCGCAGGTTTCTTCACTATCGTTACCACAACAGACATCTTCAATACAAGGTGCTCCTGTTTGGTCTTTCATCAGCCCCAAGGATATTCACCAAAATCATGGTTGTCCTAGTGGCCTATTGGCGTCTCCAGGGCCTTCATGTCTTTCCCTATTTGGACGACATCCTGATTGCTTCATCGTCTCCACAACAGGGAATGAAAGGTGTCAATTTCATTCTTACATTGTTATGTCTCCATGGTTTTCAGGTAAATCTTGCGAAGAGCCACGTTGTTCCTTCTCAAATCATCCAACACCTTGGAGTCATCATAGACACCACAAGCTGCCTGCTACAGCTCCCCCTCAGAGAGGATCAAGACCATTCAAGATACCATCAAGTCTGTAAAGAAAAGTCCCTCATCAAATCTTCTTCTAGCGAGGCTTCAAGGTCTAATGATTGCAGCATCTCAAGCGTCCCTTGGGCTCGTTATCACTCCTGTGAGTTACAATGGTTGATCCTGCCACACCAGAAGTAAATCACTCACCAAATCCACAAACAGATTCCAGTTCCCCACAGAGTCAAACTGTCCCTAACATGGTGGACAACTCATCACATCTGGTGGGGATGCTCGTTTCTACCCCCTCCACCAATCTTGATCACAACCAATGCCAGCCTGAGGGGCTGGGGGGCCACCCTGGACAATCTCTGTGCTCAGGGACGATGGAACCAGTCTGAAAAAACTCACATAATAAACTGGCTCGAACTGAGGGCCATAAGGCTGGCGCTCCTGGCCTTTGCTCAACACATAAAAAACAAAGTTCTGGTCCTCACAGACAACATGACAACAAAGGCACATCTAAACCGACAAGGAGGGACCAGGTTGTTGTCGTTAATGAAGAAACAACCATTCTCCTTCATTGGGTGGACACCAACCTGTTGTCCATCAAGGCAGAACACATAAATTGAAAACTAAATACAAGGGCCGATTGGTTGAGCAGGTCAGACATAAACCAAGCAGAGTGGCACCTCCACCCAGAGATGTTCAACCTCATAACTCAAAGGTTCGGGATGCTGTTGGTAGATCTATTTGCATCTCCAATAAACAACCAAAGTCCCCAGGTTATTTTCAAGATTTGAGACTCAGGAAGCAGAACAGATCGATGCTCTCCACTCCTCTTGGCCAAGAGGTCTTCTTTATGCATTTCAACTGACGGCAATGATATCACGATGCCTCTAAACTCTAAGAAGCGAAAGGTCACCGATCATTCTCGTGGCTCCTCATTGGCCAAGAAGGGTGTGGTTTCCAGAGATATCTCAACTGGCCCAGGACCACTTCCGTCGTCCATTATGCAAAGACCTCCTCTCACAGGGTCAAATAATATATCCAGACCCAGACTGGCTAAACCTTCATGCGTGGAAATTGAAAGGCGACTGTTAATAAAAGATGGCCTTTCTCCTCGGGTGGCTGACACTATCATTCAATCTTGTAGGGATTCTGCTCGTAGGATTTACTAATAATCTTATTGATCCTTTTCTGACTGGTGTGTCTCCAACAATACCTCACCCTTGTCAGTATCAGTTGACACCCTCCTCCTATACCTCCAAGATGGGCTCGACAAGGGGCTCAGACCTAATACTTTAAAGAGACATGTTTCCACTATTTTGTCGGCACTCCCAGCAAAATCAGCATTTAGATTATCCAACCACATTTATGTCAAAAAGTTTTTGAAAAGCAGCTGCTCTCATTAAACCACCTACAATACATAGATATCCCAATTGGGATCTTCACATCATTCTTCAGGCCCTGACTAAGCTGCCATTTGAACCTCTAGACATGGCAGAACTAAAGTTTCTGACTTGGAAGACTCTTTTCCTCACGGCTATCACTTCTGCCCAAAGGATCTCTGAACTTGGAGCCCTATCAACCAGAAAGGAGTTATGCATATTCAGAAAAGATTCTGTTTTGCTTCGTCTAGATCCTACCTTTATGCCTAAGGTCAATGCTACCTTTCATAGATCTCAAGAGGTTATTTTATCCTCCTTTGTTCCAGATCATAAAAAGAAATCGAAAGGACATGGCATACCCTAGATGTATGCAGGGCCTTACACATTTATCTCAAACGCACCCGGCCTTGGCGAAAATCAGATCGTTTATTGGTGTCATTCAGCAATACTTACCTGGGCAAAAGGGTCTCTTCATCTACATTGTCAAGATGGATCTGATCATGTATTCGCAAGTGTTATACAGTTTCAGGAACAACTCTTCAAGTAAGGATCACTGCTCATTCCACTCGTAGTGCCGCCACAACTGCTGTCCTGGCCACAAACGCCCCATTGTCCGATATTTGTAGGGCGGCCACATGGTCATCTCCGTCAACATGAGGCTTCTTTCGGTAGACAGATTCTTCAGTCCATTTTATAATTCAGATATTACCTCAGTTTCCCACCCAGTTCCGGGGAGCTTTGGTATGTCCCTTATGAAGGATGTCTTCGCCTTCAACGCTGAAAACAAACATCTCACAAGGTAAGCCAGTGTTCATTTTTAAAATACATCATTGTATTTAAATTGAAATCTGACATGGAAACTTTCAGGAGTGTCCTTTCTAAGGAGCCAGTGAAATCCACATCCCTGCATCCGACGCTTCTGAAGGAGAGATGGGGAATGTGTGGTCTTTCAGATTTGTTGGCTTGCAGCTCACTTCATCCCTAGAAGGCACGGTTAATAGCAAGGGATGACGCAAGACACAGGGAGAGGGCCATGTGTTTCTCACTTATATTTTAGAGCTTTGCTGGGTTTTAATTTAAGCTGGTTTTATATATTCCTAGTTTTACCAGAGCCAAAAAAACACCCCTCCTTGCATCTCAAAACATTAATCTCAGAATGTCCTGACATTTCGAATTTGACAATCCAAACTTTAAAGAAAGCAGTAGAAAATACTCAAGGAATAACAAACAGGGCACCTCAGAATTCGAACTGGCAGCTATTTTGACAAATGGGATGTTTTGCAACACATGGCAGTCTGTCATTATTGACTGCATCCAGAATGAGTGAGTTACGTTTAGTTCCCTTTGAAATTAATACCTTATCTCCCTTTAATTTTCCAGCTTTTTTCAGCCTAGTGTTTTATAGTTTCTGTGCTGTGTTTCAGTAAGCATCCTGTCTGTTGTGTTGTCTGCTAGTGAAGGATCTTCAAGGACAGCCCTATGTAGAGTCATTACAGCAATCTAATCTGGAAATTACCAGTGCATGAACTGCTTCTTGCAATCTCAGCTCCAAAGGAATTTTGTGAAATGTTCACTTCAAACTTGAAAGGCATACTGGCTAAACGTTGCCTCGTTGGTGGTGGATGTTTCCTTCAAGGTTTGCACATCCTCTCAGCAGGAGTGAGGCTATGTGCCTGTTTGCGGTTAACTGTTTTTAACACAAGTGAAGTGTTTCAAACCATGGAGTTCTGCTGGGACCTATGGACATTGACCTTTTTGAGATCCTGATTGTAGGTGTCTTGGTCTGAGTGTGTTGATAGAGGGTACTTTGCTCTTTCTGCCTCTCCATTTATTTGATGCTTTAAATTTTAAATTAAATTTGAATCCTTTAAATCATTCATGAATAGGATTCTGAGGCATGCAGTACCATAGTCGAGCAGAGGGGAAAAGCCAGCAAGCAGCTGGCGCCACGGAGAAAGAGAGAGGCAGGCATAGACCGGGAAGCTGGGAAAAGGGTTTGTCAGGCTTGTGTGTGTGTGTAAGTAAATCCCTGTTGGCTACAGGACGAAACCACCTTTATCAATTGAGTCTTGTAGGAGCTTCATTTTAACTCTGGGCTTTTTATTATTCTATATAAATTTTTACAAATCTTTTCCCCAATTATTGAATGTTTTGAAACAGAAAAATCATCTTTGGCAACACTACCATCTTTATTGTGGCTATTTTCTCCATCCAAGAAATATTTAATTTTTTCCACCTTTCCAAATCTTTAAAAATAATTTTCCAAGTTTTCCCATAATTATTCCCAAATAATTCTGTGTTTTTTGTACATATTTTTATTTAGATTTGTATAGTCTGTATATAAGCTGTCCATGTTTAGGCTATTCATATGTATCTATATTGTATTGTGGTATATTGTACTTAGTGCACTATATTAACATTTTATATATAGGTGTATTATAACGCCCAAATATTTCCCAGAATTTTTCAATCGGAATCCCGTTTTTTCTTCCAATATTTTCTCTTCTTCCTTGGTCAAATTCATGCTTAACATATTTGTTTTTTCTTTATTAATCCTATATCCTGCTACTTTTCCAAAATTCACAACTCTCAATTAGATTTGATATTATCAAGACTTGGTCATCCACGTATGCTCTTAATTTATATTCTTCTCCTTTCATTTTAAACCCTTAAATCAGCTGATTTTCTCTAATATTGTTCAAAAGTAATTCCAATATTAATATAAGAGTGGTGATAGGGGGTAACCTTGTCTCGCTCCTTTATATATCATACAGGGGCCTGTTTTTCCTCCATTGATCAATATATTTGTCTCTTGCTTATTATAGATCATTTCAATCCAGCTTTAGGATTTTTCTCCAACATCCATTTTTCCTAATACCCCAAACATGAACTCCCAATTAATATTATCGAAGGCTTTCTCCGCGTCTATAAATATCATTGCTATTTTTTTTATCAATTCTTTTTTTATGAATTTCTATCAAATTTATAAAATTTCTAATATTATCTTTTATCATTCTATTAGGGAGAAAGCTGCATTGATCTGAGTGAATCCAATTATTTAAAATATTTTTAATCTTTCTGCCAATATAGATATAAATAATTAAAAATCAGAATTAAGAAGTGCAATTGGTTTATAATTTTTTTGGATAGGTCAAGCCTTTTCCTTCCTTTGGTATCAAAATTGTACTCGATTGAGTCCATGTTTGGGATATTTTACCTATCATGATTTCATTCATCATTTGTAATAATGGTCTGATCACATATTTTTCACCAATTTTATAAAACTTATTTGAAAACCCATAAAACCCAGGGGTTTTCCCCGTCTTACATTTTTGTATGGCTTGTGAGAGATCTTGTAAAGTTATTGGTTTATTCAGTAATTCCCTTTGTTCATCTGTGAATCCAAATAATTTGTTATTTTTAAATCATTTATTTTTGGTTTTTTAAAAAATTCTGTATAAAAGTCTAAAAAGTTCTTTTTAATTTTATTTTGATTTGTTGTCAGTATTCCATCTTGTCTAACTGCAGTAATCAAACAGCTTGTTTTTTTCTTTTTTCAATTGATATATCAAAATTTTCCCAGATTTATTTGCAGATTCGAAATATTTTTAACAATTTTTCCCCATTTCCTCTACCATTAAAATTGATATTTGTTCCTGTGCTATCTTCTGATTTTTGGGTTCCTTCTTTAAATCCTTTTCTTTCTTCTCCAATTCCTTATTAAGGTTATTTAATTTCTCATTTCTTTTATTCTTTATTTCTGAAGATTTTTAATCAACCAACCTCTTATTACTGCTTTCATAGCATCCGAAACTATCTGCGAAGATGTCTCTTTCTTTAAGTTTTCTTTAAAGTAATTCTCAATATTCATATTGAACTCTTTCACTAAATTCTCATCCTTCAATAGATTTGTATTCAATTTCCAGTTGAATTCTCCTCTTCCCATTTTAAAATCTTATTGTACCAGATTATGACCAGACCAAATTTTAGGTAAAATTTTTACCTTATGAATTTTGGAACATAGATCATATCTATCCTAGACCAAGTTTTATGGGGGTTTGAAAAGATGGTGTAATCTTTATTGTTTCTGTTTTTATTTTCTACGCATCTCCTACAGTAATACCAATAACTCCATTAAGCTAAAAAAAATCCCTATGGCAGCTTCCCCTGGTTTTCCAGCAATGGAGAGAAGGCATCCTTGATGTGTGGGTGAGACCCTGTGACTCGCTCTAGGTCAGACAGGAAGTAGACGGAGTTGAAGACCATTCTGTTCAGGGCAGCGTTCCCAGGCATTGCATAATTGTCACTTGCTATTTGATGTTCTTTTGTTGTCTGTTTTATTGAATCATTTCCTGTATTGCTATGTATTTTATATGTATTATCCTACTAGAGATGCCCCTTCCCCAACACCACTCCCTCTGTGTCGTGTCTTTCTAGATTGTAAGCCTGAGGGCAGGGAACCGTCCAATTAAAAAGATTGTATGTACAGTGCTGTGTAAATTTACAGCGCTTTATAAATAAAGGTTAATAATAATAATAATAATAATAATAATAATAATAATAATAATAATAATAGACAAAACTTTAGAGACATGTCCACAGGATAGGACTAACCCCCAAAGCAAGCTCCAGTTTTGTTCCTGCCTCTGCTCTGGTCAGACGCTTCAGATCAGCTCTTCTGCTATTCTTCCTTTACTTCCTTAAAAAACAAAACCCTTATTCTATCCCGCTCCTTTTTTCTCTGCCTCCTGACTGTCCCCTCTCCTGTCTCTTTGGACTGCCGGGGGACCAACAAAGATGTCAGGGGCTGGGGACTGGGAGGACAGCCCTAGCATGTCCTGTGATTCCCTGAACTTGGCTAGGGAGCAACCCAGATGCTCCCTCAGCCCCTATGAAGACCAGGAGCTTGCGGCTACGCCCATCACGGTCAGGTCGGATGAAGGAGAACCCTTGTCTTCGAAACTACAGGGTCCCCACCACACCCCCCAGCAAAAGGACCGGGTCTGGGCCGCATCAGAGGACTCAGAGCAGGGTGTGAGTACCACCCCTGCCCAACTTCCCCCCTCCCCGCTGCAAATATTGCCACCGGAGCTCTCCTCCCTAATCGCTTCCCTCATCTTCTTCCAAGCCGTGGCTTTGTTGGGCCAGCAGCCCTCCCCTGCAGCCCTTCCCCTCTCCCATTTCAGATCACTGGGGAGAGCCTTCCTGTCCTAACTCCCAGCCAGCTCCAGCCCAGTGTGCCCCTTCCTCGGCCCAGAGAGCCCCGACCAGGACAAGGGCTTCCTCCTCCTCCACTCCACTCTTCCCTGGATTCCATCCCTCCTTCTGAAAGTGGAAAATTCACCCCCAGAAAAAACGCCATTAAAGCCCCACAAAAAAGGTACGAAAGGTCTCCCGGGCTCCTCTTCAACTGCTGCTAAGACAAAAACAAAGCAGCTAGCGCCAGTTACTGGCCAACAACACAAATCTAAAAAGCCCAAAATCTCCATTATTCTGCATTCCTCTGATGACGAGGATGATGCAGAGGACATTCCAAACCAATTACCTCACAGTGAAGAGGGTGAACTCACCCTTGACGAATTTGATGGTGATGATGATGATGATGATGATGATGATGATGATGAAGAAGATCCTACACCCTCCTCCAGCATTTTCCCCCAAGAAGATTTTCAAATCCTGTTGAAAAAAGCAATAAAAACTCTTGAATTGCCTATAAATGCTACCACCCCACAGACTCAAGACACAGACTTCCCACAGGGAAAGAGTGACCTGGGCCCCCATCTGTTGAGGTTCCTTTTACTTCAGATTTCATGGAGGTTATTAGAGAATAGTGGTCTAAGCCCGTCACAGCCAGACCAAATCCTCAGTCATTCAAAAATTTTTATAACCTTCCCCCTTGTCAATGCTCCAAGTTCCGGTGGTTGATGCTCCTGTGGCGGCTCTGATCACGTCTGCAGTCTACTGCAAAGATGGAGATGATGTCCTAAAGAACCACAAAGACAAAAGAACCGATTTGGCCTTAAGAAAATCATTTGAAACCTCTTCCACAGCCATCAGGGCTGCATCTACAGTTTCTATTCTCTCCAGGGCTGTTTTTACATGGGCTAGAGACCTTATCCAAGAGTTCCCTACGGGCAACATTAAATTACACTAGGGCAGGGGTTGGCAACCCCCGGCCCGTGGGCCGGATGCAGCCCGCGGAGGCGGCAGGACCGGCCCCAGCCCAGTCCTGCCACTGCCGCCTCCTCCTCCACCTCCTCCTGGGCCGCACGACTGGGCGACCACGCTGCCCTCCTCCTCCTCCACCGCGCAGAGGAGGAAGAGGAGGGCCTTGCGGCCTGGGGCAGAGGAGGCAAAGGGGGAAGCCCTGCGCTAACCTCCCCGCCTACCCGTGTGGCCCCACGCTGCCCTCCCTGCCTCCCTGTGCCACCCTGCACCGCCCTCTCCGCCTCCCCGTGTGGCCCTGCACTGCCCTCCCTGCCTCCCCGTGCAGCCCCGCACTGCCCTCCCTGCCTCCCTGCGCGGCCCCGCACTGCCCTACCTGCCTCCCTGCGCGGCCCTGCGCTGCCCTCCCTGCCTCCCCACATGGCCCCATGCCACCCACCTCCTTCTCCTCTGCCTCCTCCACCCCGCCCCCAGGCCATACGGCACATGGAGAAGGGGGGAGGAGAAGAAGGAAGAGGAGAAGGAAGAGGAGGAAGGGGAAGAATCATAGAATCATAGAATCGTAGAGTTGGAAGAGACCACCAGGGCCATCCAGTCCAACCCCCTGCCATGCAGGAAATCCAAATCAAAGCATCCCTGACAGATGGCCATCCAGCCTCTGTTTAAAGACCTCCAAGGAAGGAGACTCTATCACCTTCCGAGGAAGTGCATTCCACTGTCGAACAGCCCTTACTGTCAGGAAGTTCCTTCTAATGTTCAGGTGGAATCTCTTTTCCTGTAGCTTGCATCCATTGTTCCGGGTCCTGTTCTCTGGAGCAGCAGAAAACAAGCTTGCTCCCTCCTCAATATGACATCCTTTCAAATATTTAAACAGGGCTATCATATCACCTCTTAACCTTCCTTTCTCCAGGCTAAACATCCCCAGCTCCCTAAGTCGTTCCTCATAGGGCATGGTCTCCAGACCCTTCACCATTTTTGTCGCCCTCCTTTGGACACGCTCCAGTTTCTCAGTGTCCTTTTTGAATTGTGGCGCCCAGAACTGGACACAATATTCCAGGTGGGGCCTGACCAGAGCAGAATACAGTGGCACTATTACTTCTCTTGATCTAGACACTATACTTCTATTGATGCAGCCTAAAATAGCATTGGCCTTTTTAGCTGCCGCATCACACTGTTCACTCATGTTCAACTTGTGGTCTACTTGGACTCCTAGATCCTTTTCACACGTAGTTTAATTCAGCCAGGTGTCACCCATCCTATATCTGTGCATTTTATTTTTCCGCCCTAAGTGCAATACCTTACATTTCTCTGTGTTGAATTTCGTTTTGTTAGCTTTAGCCCAGCTTTCTAGTCTATTCAGGTCATTTTGAATCTTGATCCTGTCCTCTGGGGTATTAGCTATTCCCCCTAATTTGGTGTCATCTGCAGATTTGATAAGTATGCTCCCAATTCTGTCATCCAGGTCATTGATAAAGATGTTGAATAGCACTGGGCCCAGGACAGAGCCCTGTGGGACCCCACTGGTCACTTCTCTCCAGGATGAAAAGGAGCCATTGTTGAGCACCCTTTGGGTTCGGCCGGTCAACCAATTACAGATCCATTTAACAGTTCCTTTGTCTAGCCCACATTTTACAAGCTTGTTTGCAAGAATGTCATGGGAAACCTTGTCAAAGGCCTTACTGAAATCAAGATATACTATATCCACAGCATTCCCTTCATCTACCAAGCTGGTAATTTTGTCAAAGAAAGAGATTAGATTTGTCTGGCATGACTTGTTTCTCTGAAACCCATGTTGACTTTTTGTGATTATGGCATTGCCTTCTAGATGTTCACAAACTCTCTGTTTAATGATCTGCTCCAGAATCCTTCCTAGAACTGATGTCAGACTAACTGGACGATAATTGTTGGGATCCTCTTTTTTCCCCTTTTTGAAGATGGGGACAACGTTTGCCCTCCTCCAGTCTGCTGGGATCCCTCCTGTTCTCCAGGAGTTTTCAAATATGATTGCCAATGGCTCCGATATTACTTTTGCCAGAAGGAGGAGGAGGAGGAGGAAGAGGAGGAGGGGGGAGGAGAAGAAGGAAGAGGAGGAAGAGGAGGAGGGGGGAGGAAAAGGAGGAGGAGGAGGAGGAGGGGGAAGAGGAGAAGGAGGAGGAGGAGGAGGGAACAGAAGAAGGAGGAGGAAGAGGAAGGGGAAAGAGGAGAAGGAGGAGGAGGAAGAGGAGGGGGAGCAGAAGGAGGAAGTGGTGAGTGCTATTTTTTAAATTTTTTGTGTGTGCTTTAAGTGCTAACAAGTCTCACTTGCTTTGACAATGATAGTGTGGTGGTGGTGATGATGATGATGATGATGATGTGAGTCAGCTTGAAAGGCATGCAGGCACTGTTTCTTAAGCCGAGAGAGTGTCACCTTCCAAAGTGTGTTTTGGGTGCTTTTAATGCTAACAAGTCTCCCTTGTTTTGACAGTGATAGTGTGATGATGATGATATGAGTCAGCTAGAGAGGCATGGACGCACTTTTTCAGAAGCCAAGAGAGTGTGACTTTCCAAAGTGCCTTTTCTGTGTCTTTTTGGTTCTTTAATGGTGATATTGATATCAGAAAGCCCCTGAGGCAAGGTAAATTGCTGTGATTTTTACAAACTCATGTGCAGTGAAGAAAAACCAAAGTCCCTTGACCAAGTACACACTTCTGAGGCTACAAGGAATCCACATCCATCCTTATTTGGATGACATCTTAATACGCTCACCATCATTCCAACAAGGCTGTCCAGATGTCCATCTGGTCCTATCTTCATTGACAAGACATGGTTTTCTGGTCAATCGTGGGAAGAGCCACCCAGAGTCTTGCCAACATATTCTCCACCTCATGGCGATCATTGACACCCAACATGGCAAGGTATACCTCTCACCAGAAAGAATAAACAAACTTTGTGAGACCATCAACCTCGTGTCCCACTCTCACTCGACAAACCTTTTGATCCTGGCGAGACTACAAGGCTTAATGATATTGGCCATAGACTGCACACCATGGGCCAGATTTCACTCAAGGCCTCTCCAGTGGTTCCTCCTTCCACACAAAAAATACATATTGCCAAAGATCAACAAACGACTCATACTCCCTCACAGAATCAGACACTCCTTCCTCTGGTGGACTTCTCCCAATCTCCAAACAGGTCGACCACTCTGGCCTCCTCAAGAACTACAATTGATGACGGACGTCAGTCTGCGGGGCTGGAGAGCCACACTCAACAACTCCTATATACAGGGAAGATGGTCCATCCAAGAACAAATCTTCTAGAACTCAGAGCGGTTCCCCTGGCTCTTTTACAGTTCTC
Organism: Sceloporus occidentalis; assembly: GCA_023333645.1. NCBI lineage: Eukaryota > Metazoa > Chordata > Lepidosauria > Squamata > Phrynosomatidae > Sceloporus > Sceloporus occidentalis. Next base: position 1,620,689 of record JALMGF010000091.1, on the reverse strand, counting down.
ATCCCTGGTCAAAGGACAACCAGTGTTGGTTCAGACAGACAACATGTCAACAAAAGCCCACATAAATCAGCAAGGAGGCATAAGATCAAAGTCTCTAATGAGCGAGACAGAGCTTCTCTTAAGTGGTCAAAACAAATCTCCTCTCAATAAGATCAGAACACATCAAGGGGACTCTAAATACGAGAGCCGACTGGCTCAGCAGACAGGACATAGACCAGTCATAATGGTCCTCAAGCTTTTCACATGGTGACACACAAGCTTGGAACTCCCCTGGTAGATCTCTTCATGTCACCCATAAACAATCAACTGCCATGCTTCTTCTTTCGGTCCCTAACTCAAGGAGTGGAACAAATGGACGCTCTACATGCCCCATGGCCAGACGGGACACTATATGCCTTTCCTCCAACATCCATGATCAACAAGTGCCTAAAAAAGGCAAGAAAAGAAAGATAGACACTAATATAGTTCCATACTGGCCAAGAAGACCATAGTTCTCAGAGATCCTGGCCATGGCTCAAGAGTTTCTCAAGCTTCTGCTTTGCCCAGACCTTCTATCCCAAGGTTCACCATCCAGATCGGCCTGGCTCAACCTTCACGCTTGGAGGCTGAATGCCAAAATATGATAAAAGAAGGGCTCACTTCTAGGGTGATAGATACCATCATCAGTGCTAGACGACCTTCCACCAGACCTGTTGGTGTAAGCTAAACAAACTTAATCCACTCAAGGCCTCTGTGAGCTTTCTCCTTTCTTACCTCCAAGAAGGACTTGATAAAGGTCTTAAGCCCAACACCCTCAAAAGACAGGTCTCTGCCATCACTTCTGCCTTTCCTCAAAAACACGCTAACAAACTGTCCAACTACTATGTCAGAAGGTTTCTTTGAGCAGCCACTCTCATCCAACCTCCCATATCCATAGATACCCTAACTGGGACCTCCACAAGGTACTTTCGGCTCTTACCAAAGCTCCCTTTGAACCACTAAAAGTCATAGACATAAAATTCCTTACCTGGAAGGTCCTATTCCTCACAGCCATCACCTCGGCCAAGAGAGTCTCAGAACTTGGCACCTTGTCCATAGGCAAAGAACTCTGCATGTTCAGAGAAGACTCTGTGTCACTAACCAAGATAAACTCTATGTTCCACAGGGCCCAAAATATCATTCTACCCTCTTTTTGTCCTCAACCCAAAAAAGACTTGGAAAAGACCTGGCATACACTGGATGTTCGGAGGGTTCTCCACATTTATATTAATAGAACGAAAAGGTTCCGTTTGACTGACAGCCTTTTTGTTTCATTCCACAAAAATTCCATGGGGAAAAAGGTGTCTGTTTCTACACTTTCCTGATCGATCAGGTCCTGCATACAAACACAACCACCAAAGGGTTCTGGTAAAAATTAAAAAAGAATAACAACACCCTGGAGCAGAAAAACAATGTAATGTCTAAAAGGGTAAAATTACCCCACTGGAAGATTTAAAATGCTAATGGTGAATAAAAATATCCAAAATACTTGGCAATTATATGCAAAATTATTTATAAAACAAAAGGCCAGACACGTTTCGACCTACGTCTTCCTCGGTGGCCTGTAAAAATATAAAAAGTATAATAGCACCTTAGCAACCAATATGTCTTTGCTGAATTCAAAAGCTGCAATGAGCTTCAACTGCTCTCAGAGTGTCTTCTATAACCAGCTGTGTTGGTAATGAGCTTAATCGTGCTAAAACTCAAGAACAAATCCTAGGGAAAAGCATAGGGTGTGGAGTAACAATAAAAATCTGAAAATCACCAACACATGTGAGCTATAGAAATAAGAAGACAAGTAGGAATTGGATCAAGAGGACAGGTTGCAGGTTTGGAAGAGTTCAGAAGTGTAGCTAGTTCATCCAAAGAGGCAGGAGGAAACACAGAAAATTTGTTAGGGGAGGGCGAAAGAAGATTATGAGCAGAAGAGGAATCAGGAGGGACTATCTCAGAGCGAATAGTGGTAATCTTAGTGACGAAATAATTAGCAAAGTCATTAGGAGAGAATGATGAAGAGACAGGAGGAGAGGGAGGTTTAAGCAACGAGTTGAAGATGGAGAACAAACGCTGCGGGCGCCTCTCATTGGCAGAGATCAATAATTTGTAATAAGTTTGTTTAGCCATAGAGAGGGCGTGTTTCCTATTCTTCCTCTTATATTCCCTTTATATTGTATCTTAATATGTCAGTATTAAAGTCCCCTCCCAGAAATAGCTCCCCTTCATAAAGGACCTCTAATAATGTTAATACCTTATTTATAAATTTGACTTGTTTTTTTATTTGGGGCATAAATGCAAGCAAACATAACTTTTATCTTCTTTATATTTCCTTAACAAAAATGTATCTCCCTTCATTATCTTTTAAAATCTTATCTACTTGGAAGGTTATTCCATCTTTCATTAATATTGCCACTACTCTTACTTTGTTTGTTCCCTTGATTCAAACTGCAATACATGTAACAGTTGCCTTGCCTAGACCACATTTTACAAGCTTGTTTGCAAGAAAGTCATGGGAAACCTTGTCAAAGGTCTTACTGAAATCCCCCCTTCTATTTATTTCCCCCCCCCCTTGTTTTTATTTTCTTTCATATTTAAAACTGAATCACTCAGTGACATAGTTGTATTTGTGCTGTTGCTGGTATTTAGGATCTTTGCTTTAATGGTATGTCTTCCTATATTTAGAACCCAATGGGAAAGCCATTTCCTAAAAAACGAAGAGGAAGACTGAAAGGAAGCACAAACAAGAGTCCATCCCAACCAGCTCAGAAGGTGAGCTTACTCCAAAGATTTGCTTGGATTGTTATCCACTCATTTAGTAACCACATATTTCATATATTTAATATATGAACTGCAGAGTTTGTGCTATTTTAATATTGTTTCATGTTGGAATGTTGTAGGAACATTCTGGGTATTTTAGGGATAGATTTCCTTGTGCCAACTTTTTTTAAAAAGCCAGCCCTTTATATACATGTGTGTTCTTCTGTATTCAGGACTGTAATCTAGAAGAAACAAATATTTACAGTTGTCCCTTCTTATACATAGATTTTTTATACATGGATTCGAGCATCCACGGTTTGAAAATTTTCAAAAAAGTATAAATTTCACATGTCAAACCTTGATTTTCCATTTGTTATAAGGGACACCATGTCATTATATTTAATGGGACTTGAGCATCAACGGATTTTGTGATCCACTGGGGACCTTGGAACCAACCCCCAGCATATAAGAAGGGTCCACTGTACTACTGTGAAACTGGAACATTCTGAATGTCTTTTCTTCAAGGTGTCTTACAATGAGCAAGCCAAGAAGCAGGAGGGGAACCAAAGAGGGGAAAAGCTGGCAAATGGGCAAGTGAGTGGGCAGTCCCAGCAAGAGAACGGAGCCGTGGTGAGGACACAAGGCGAAGGAGCTGGTCAGCCTTTGTTTTCTTCTGTGGCAGCAGCCCAGGAGCACATTGCCAGCACAAAACCATTGAAGAGAGGACGCGGGAGACCTAGGAAGCACCCACAAGTCAGTATATCTCTTCCATTCCAACACACATTTCACTCAACCTAACCACCCACAGATAGGTGCTTAGTGGAGAGGCTGAATGATTCAGAGGCATGCGTGCCTGGTGGATAAGGAAGCTCTAAGGCTTTTTGGCAGCATTTCGCAGTGGTGCAGAGTGTTTGTTATTGTTATGTGGTGTTATGATGGCAACTGCCAGTGCAGTTTGATAACCTTAAATGTTTAAGGTTCCTATTAAAAACCCAACATTGATTTAGGATCGGAACAGACAAGCATAAAAAGCCAGCTTTCAGCCAGCTTGGAAGTGTGGCGTACACACAACACACGTCCCCAAGATGTCTGGAAGCCGAATTCATGCCGTCCTGCTGCCCACATGTGGGCTGGCTTCCAGTCATTCCGGTGGATGGTGTTTAGATACCACCGCAGTGCCTTAAAACTGCTCCAGCTACAGCGGGGCTGAAAAGCTGGCTTTTTGTTGCCTCCAAAAGGATGGAGTGTTTGCCGCTTTTTTTTTTGGCTGGCAAAAAGGAGGATAGGGGCTGCGGCATGCTGTTGCCATGGTCCCAATCCAGTTTTGTCAGGGGTGGCTTCAAGCCGCCCTTTCATCCCTAAGTGCAACAGCCTCCTGTAATCCAAATAAAAAGTTCAATACTTGGAATTTGGATGTAGGTTGTTTGTTTCTATGGCCCTGTGTAGCCACAGATTCAACCATCCATGACTTGAAAATATTTTTAAAAAATAATCCCAAAAGCAAACCTTGATCTTACCATCTAATATAAGGGACACCGTTTTACTCCTCCATCATGGGGCTTGAGCATCCACAGATTTTGGTATCCATGGAGAATCTTGGAACCAAATCTCAGCAGATACCAAGGGCCCACTGTATTTGAAATCTGGAAGCTTAGTCATACCTATTTAAATTAGTCTTTATTTACTGTCAAGCAGCAAACACATGGGGGAGAGGTGAACAGCTGAAACAGTCATTGCTTTTGAATTGTTCAAATCCCAGGCACCTTTTAAATTTTGCACTGGCTTTTCATTTTACTAGAACATGGTAAAAACATCTCTGCTCCTGCCCCACTGAACAAAATGCACACATTCCAGAGAGTTTGTTGTTGTAGTTAATTGCCCTTGAGTCAATCTGGACCCATGGCAACTGTGCGGCTGAGACATCTCCAAGACCCTCTGTCCTCAACTGCTCTGCTCAACTCTGGCAAACTCATATTTGTTATCTCTTTAATAGAGTCCATCATCCATCTTGCATGTGGCCTTCTTCTCTTTCTACTTCCCTCTATCTTTCCTGGCACTATTGTTTTTCCCAATGATTCAGGCCTTCTCATGGTCTGTGCAAAGTACGACAACCTGAGTTTTGTCATCTTGGCTTCTAGGGAGATTTCTGGCCCGATCTGCTCCAAGACCCATTGGTTTGTCCTTTTGGCTGTCTGTGGAATCCTTAGCACTCTTCTCTAGCACCACAATTCGAATGAGTTTATTTTTCTGCTATTCTCCTTAACTGTCCAGCTCTCAGATCCATACATGGCAATAGGGGATACAATGGCATGTAGAATTCTAACTTTTGTGCTCAGTTGTATATCCTTGCATTTTAGCATCTTCTCTAGTTCTTTCATAGCTGTCCCCATTCTTAATCTTCTGATTTCTTGGCTGTAGTCTCCATTTCTATCAGTATTTGATCCCAGGTATGAGAATTCTATTACTATTTCTATTTCTTCATTGTCTAATTCGAATTTGTGTATGTTCTCTGTGGTCATTATTTTTATTTTCTTTATGTTCAACAATAGGCCTGCCTTTGCACTTTCTTCCTTGATCTTCCTTAGCAGTTGTTCCACATCTTTGAGGTTTTCTGCTAGTATTATGGTGTCATCTGCGTATCTCAGATTGTTGATATTCCTTCCTCCTATTTTCACTCTTCATTCTTTTGTGTCCAAGCCTGCTTTTCTTACAATATGTTATGCATATAAGTTGAACAAGTAGGGTGATAAGATGCAGCCTTGTCTGACCCTTTTGCCAATTGGGAACCATTCTGTTTCTCCATGTTCTGTTCTGACAGTCACCTCTTGTCCTAAGTACAGATTCCTCATCAGGACTATCAGATGTGTTGGCACTCCCATGTCTTTAAAGGCATTCCATAGCCTTTCATGATCTATTTTACTATAATCTATAAGGCACATGCTGATTTTCTTTTGGAACTCCCTGGTTCTCTCAATTATCCATCATATATTTGCAGTGTGGTCTCTAGTGCCTCTTCCTTTCCTGAACCCTGCTTGGACCTCTGGGATTTCTCTCTCCATTCATGGTTGGAATCTATGTTGTAGAATTTTGAGCATAATTTTGCTTGCATGGGATATTAGTGCTATGGCTCTATAGTTGCAGCAATCCTTTGTGTCTCCTTTTTGAGGATGGGGATGTATATTGATTGTTTCCAGTCTGTTGGCCATCATGTTTAGTTATCACTATAATTGACTCTGTCAGTGTAGATTGCAGCAACTCAAAGGGCATTTCATCTGTTCATGGTGACTTGTTTTTTGCCATTTCTCTTATTGCAGCTTCTACAGTGAGCCCGCACCATACTCAGCTCATTAGAGGCGGCTTCCAGTTTATGTGGAAGCCGCTGGGAGATTGGGAGAATGGTGTGTGTGCCCGGCCACACAGTGAGCACAAGTCCCATTATATTCAATGGGGCTCAATCATATACACTTTTTGCCTTACACAGGGTTCATCTTCATGTGGCTCTTTGTTCCATGTGTCCTTAATTCTGTCATCTCTTTTATATAGCTCTTCTGTGTATTGTGTCCATCGTCTTTTTATTCCTTCCGGGTCTTGAATTATGTTACTTTTATTATCATAGAGTGTCCCAGCCCTTGGTTTTAACTTTCCGTTGATTTCCCTGATCTTGTGGAATAGGTCTCTTGTTTTCCCCTTTTTGTTTTTGTCTTGTTTCTCTGCACTGTTCATTGTAGTACCGTATATACTCATGTACTAGTCGACCTCATGTACAAGTTGAGGTGAGGCTTTTGGGCCAACATTATGGATTTTAATATGACCTGTGGATAAGTCTGGGGTGCAGTCACTGCCCCTCTGCTCCACTTGCCTCTTGGTGCTCCTTTGAGTGGCTGTTGCCCCTGAGCGGTCCTTGTGGTCTGCTTGCCTTTTCATGCTCTGAGAGCAAGCGCCAAAGGGACATCTCTGCTATAGTTTTTGGTGGGTTTTTCGGTCTCTGTGGCCATGTTCTAGCAGAGTTTCTTCCTGACGTTTTGCCAGCATCTATGGCTGGCATCTTCAGAGAATACTTTGCCTGGAAAATGGGGTGTATATATACTGTGTGAGCCTGGGAATGCAGGAGTGGTTTGCATGTATATTGTTCTGTGTTGATGTCTGGCCTCAGCCTGGGAGGCTAATGCAAACGAGGATTAATGTCTGCTAATTGGTGATCAATTATCTGCTGGGAAAGCCCCTGACTCTGAATGGTTTCCCATTTGCATTTGCTGATTCCTTATTTTGCTATTCTTCAGGACTGGTAGCCAAATTTTGTTCACTTTAAGGGTTTCTTCTTTCCAGTTGAAATTATCCAGATGTTTGTGGATCTCAATGGCTTCCCTGTGCATCCTGACATGGTAGTGGTTGACATGGTCCAGAACTTCAGTGTTTTCAAACAGTATTTTATGCCCAGGATGGTTTGTAACATGTTCTGCTACTGCTGATTTTTCTGGCTGGCCCAGTCTGCAGTGTCTCTCATGTTCCTTGATTCTTGTTTGCACACTGCGTTTGATGGTCCCTATGTAGACTTTTCCGCAGCTGCATGGTATTCAGACCCTCCTGCGGCTGTGAGAGGGTCTCTCTGGTCCTTGGCTGGGCAAAGCATTTGCTGGATTTTCTTTGTCAGTTTGTAAACCAGACATCTCTGCTGCCATCTCCACTGCTCCCTCTCCCTTGAGACTCTAACTCAAAAGGTTGCTCAGGTTTGTTTGTTCTTTTGTCTGTTTTGGAGAGGAAAGAGTTCAAGAGAGGCTCCTTCCCACCCCTCCCTTTCAGTTTGGGTTCTCCAGCAAGTGTTAGGTTTCTGCCCCTTTAAGAACAGAGCAGCTAAACAGAGCTCTCTTTTTCCTGATTCTGGTGAAATCAGGCAAGCTGGCTTCTCCCAGCCATAGCTGCAGCCAGTTAGGTTCCCCACCCCCGTTTAAAAAGTGAGTCTTCTCTTTCTTTTGTCCAGGGAGAATGCTCTTCCCTGCTTCACAAGTGATAGAGTCTCTGGCATCCTGCTTGGCATCCTGCTTCTTTCCTTCAAAAGAGACCTCACCCTCTGCCCCTTTCCTCTCCCTTTGGACTAGGAGCCAGAGTTAGAGACTAGTCTCTTCCCCTTTAAGAACATGAGGAGGGCTCCCTTTCCCTGGGAGAGCCTTGCTTGCACGTTAGCTGCGCAAGCAACGGCTGGGAGATTTCACCAGAGAAACAGGCCTCCTTTCCAGCTGCTTTTTCTTTTCCTGAGTGTCTCCAATGAGTGTTAAGGTTTCTGCTCCTTTAAAAGCCCTCTCCTTGAAATCTCTAAGCTGCTTGGCTAGCGTGCAAGTGAGGCTCAGGGCAAGGGAGTGCTCCTTGAGCCCTGGTGGTGCAAGGGTTCAATGCCTGTCCTGTAGCCACTCACTCACAAACCATAAGGTTGCGGGTTCAAAACCAGAAAAACGGCTCAAGCTCAACCCAGGTTGGCATCCTTCCGAGGAGGTTGCTAAAATGAGTACCCAGATTGTTGGGGGCAATTGGTTTACAGTTTGTAAACTGCTTAGGGAGTACTTAAGTGCACTGAGAAGCGGTATAGACATGCACTTGCTTTTGCTATATTCTTAAAGGGGAAGAAGCTGATCCCTAACCCTGGATCTTCGTGGCACAGAGTCCGAAGAGAGAAGAAAAGGGAGAGAGGGTGACGTCTCTTTTTAAGGAGAGAAGCAGGGAGACCGGCAGGAGATGGAGGGCAGTGTTTCTTTTAAAGGCAGCCTCCCTGGACTAAAGGAAGGGCCACTCAACCCCTGCTCCCCCTGAAAGAGCTGTGGCTGCCACTTTTCTGAGCCACATTACCGTATAAACCCGTATATAAGTCTACCCAGGATTTTGGGACCCATTTTTGGCATACATTTTTCATCTTATAGACGAGTATATACGGCAGTTTTCTTTATTTATCTAATTTTTGAAATTTGTATTATTATTTCTTCTTCATGGTCTCTGCGAATCACACAAATGGGTTTATTCTGCGCCTGCGCAGCAATCCTCGGAAACTTCTAGAATCTCCAGGCAGAAAGCAATGTATCTTTCTGCAACATTTTGGTGGTAGCCCCGCCCACCCATATATAAGGCCCCTGGTGGCCCACTCCTCTTCAGTTCCTTCATTCCGCCGCGCTAAGCAGCTCGAGGAACTTCGCTAGCATTTCGCTTGCTCTTTGTGTATTGGAATCTCTGGCTATTCGACCTTCGGACTTTCACTTGACCATTCATTCGGACTTTCCCTTTGGCTTGACGACTTTCTCTGATTTACAGCTCGACTTCAGACTGGTAACGGACTTCTCTTACCATGGCCTCTTTCAAGCAATGCACCAAGTGCGGGGTGAAAATCCCCAAGGCCGACGGCCACGACAAGTGTGTCCTCTGCTTGGGGGAGGCACACATTCCGGGCAGTTGTGCCCACTGTAAGGCCATATCCACCCAAGCCCTCAAGAACAGGGACCGGACACTCAAGGCTGCCCTCTATGAGAGGGTTCTCAGCCAGCCTGGCAGCTCTGGAGCCTCTGGGGATTTGGATGCCCCCAAAGCCCCCAAGAGAAAAGGGGATAAGGACTCCGGCCGGGACAAGAAGCGGGCTCGCTCGTCCTCGCCGCCTTCTAAGAGCCGCCGTAAGGGGCCCCCAAGTACAGTCTCAGTGCCTCCGCCTGAGTCGAGGCCAGTACCGTCGACATCGCCTGTCGCAGAGCCGGTGAAGACCCCGGCTCTGTCTGTACCGGCCCCTTCCCGGATGGTGCCGCTTGAACCCAGAGTCCTCCTCACCAGTCACCTCTCTGTACCAGCAGACAGCCTACAGATTGTGACCGTGGACTCTGAATTGGAGGGAGAGCTCCAGGACTCTGATGCTCCACTCTCTCCTCAGAGGCTGAGGCCAAGATCTCCTTCACCCCCACCAAGGAGAAGGCCACGCTCTGTCGCACGGGACCGGGCTACGCTGGGGACCAAAGCTGACGAGGCTCTGGCCGCAGACCATCGTGCCCCTGCAGAGCATGATCGGGACCTCTTCCAGGCGTTCCCGGATCTCGTTCATGACCAGCACACGGGACAGTACCTCATCCCGGTTGACCCGTCCCACCTGCGTCGTAACCTCCATGCTCATTCACGGGCCCGTCGTCTGGATGGTGGCACCTCCCGCCGGGACGACCGGGACGACTTCGGGACATCCGATCTTCTCCTCAGACGGTGGAGCCCATCTGCTTCAAGATCTGGCTCGGGCTCTCCTCGTTCCGTGTCTCCCATCTCGGATGAGGACGCCCCGTTTGTGCCCGAAGGCCCATCTGTCCCGTCGCCCACGGACGACGTCCGGGCCTTTGCCGACAGGGTCATACGGATGGCTGATGCTCTCAAGCTAGAAGTCGCCCATCTGGAGGATGATGCCCTTGACCCGGTGGAAAGGAGGATCCACGGCTCTGCTCCAGCTCCACCAGCCCTGGCTTACCTCCCGTCCCTGGAGAAGATTGCCAAGCATTCTTGGGACGCCCCAGCCACCATCTCGTCGACTTCGCGCAGGATCGAGAACCTGTACCGGGTTACTCCGTCTGCCCCATCCTGGCTGTCAAACCATCCCAAGCTGAATTCAGCTATTGTGGAGGGAGCCCAGTCCACCTTCGCTCCCAAGACCTCATCTTCGCCTGTCGACAAGGACAGCAAGAAGCTGGACGGCCTTGCAAAGAAATTCTATGCCTCGGTGGCTCTCGATCTCAAGATCGCAAACTACGCAGCTTGCATGGGGGCCTACGTCCAGTTCCTGGTGGAGAAGATGAACCCCACCATTGCTGACTTGCCCGAGGACAGGAGGCGTATGATGGCGGCTCTCAGGAGTGAGATCCACCTGATGGCTGGGCAGCAGATCATCTCCGCCAGACACTCCACGGACTGTGCAGCCAAGGTCCTCTCTGGCTCCATAGCTCTCCGCCGCTATGCATGGCTCCGGTCCTCAGACCTCACCCTCAGGCGAAGGTGGCTATTGAAGACATGCCCTTCGACAACTTGGGCCTCTTCAATAGGGACACGGACGAGAAGCTTAGCTTCAGGTACCGGATGAAGACCGCGGCTAGAAAGCACGGTATGTCTTCCGCACCATCCAAGTCCCCCCGCCAGAGGTACCCTGGTCAGCGCCCCTGGCACCCAGGAGGCCAGTACCGCTTCCAGCCCCAGGACCATCCTTACCACCAGGACAGTAACCCTCAGGGCCGATCCTCCCGGTCGCCTGCTCCCCCACCAGACAGGCGTCAATCTTCCCAACCCAGATACCAACAGGGGTATAGGAAGAAGGATGGCTGGGGCAAGAAGAGGTTCTGATGTGTTCCTGCGCACCTCGTCACCTCCAACAGGCTGAGCCCTTTCTTCAACACCTGGGCCGCCATCACTACGGACTCTTGGGCACTTAACATCGTCCACAGGGGTTACGCCCTAGAGTTCTCTCAGCTCCCACCAACTGGAGCTTTTGTGTCAACTGTCCCCTCGGACACCCTTCTTGACGAAGTGCGCACTCTTCTAGAAAAAGGCGCCATTGAACCTGTCTCCCCCTCTGAGTTCAAGCGGTGCTTCTTTTCCAGGTACTTCACCGTACCGAAGAAAGACTCTGGCCTTAGACCCATAATGGATCTTCGGGCCCTCAATGACTTTATGGTTCACAAGAAATTCAGGATGGTAACCCTTGCTTCTATCTTACCACTCCTACAGGAAGGCTACTGGTTCGTGACGCTAGACTTAAAGGATGTCTACTTTCACATAGCGATCCTGGAGGACCACCGCAGGTTCCTCGCTTTTGCTGTCGGACACCAGGCATACCGGTACAAGGTCCTTCCCTTCGGCCTTTCCACAGCTCCAAGGGTCTTCACCAAGTACATGGCACCCGTGGTGGCATACCTGCGTCAAAGGGGAATCACAGTCTTCCCATACTTGGACGACTGGCTCTTCGCAGCATCTTCCAAGGACACTCTGCTCAAACAACTCGAGTTTGCCCTGTCGCTCCTTCAAGCATTGGGACTACAGGTCAACTTCGACAAGTCCAACCTGACTCCTACCAAGCGCATCGACTTCATAGGAACCACGCTGGACTCTGTGTCAATGAAGGCATACCGTCCAGAGGCAAGGTTTCAGGCCCTCCACGCATCACTGCAGCCCTGCCTGCGTCAAAGGCGTCTTCAAGCCCATGTGGTACAAGTCGCCATGGGACACCTGGCCTCTACCACCTTCGTCACACCGTGGGCCAGGCTAAGGCTCAGGCCCCTGCAATCCTGGTTCCTATCCGTGTTCGACCCCGTCCGAGACACGCCTACCAAACTGCTCACCATCCCGAGGACCGTACAGAAGTCCCTTCGATGGTGGCTCCAGCCCGACAACGTCTGCGTGGGAATGTCATTCCTACCCCCGCAGTCGGACCTTTCCCTGACCACGGACGCCTCCCTGCATGGATGGGGCACCCACACTTTGGACCTTACAATAAAGGACAAATGGTCACTGGCGGAAGCCACTCTCCACATCAATGTCTTAGAGATGCTTGCCGTGGAAAAGGCACTCAGAGCGTTCCAGATGGTCCTCACAAACAGGGTGGTGCTTCTTCTCACCGACAACACCACGGTCATGTACTACCTCAACAAACAAGGGGGTACAAAATCGAGGACTCTGTTGGCAGTCATCATCCGCATCTGGGAGTGGTGCATACAGCACAAGATACTGCTGCAGTGCATCCATCTGCCCAGCGACCAGAACGACCTTGCAGACCAACTCAGCAGGTCATCTTCCACTTGCCACAAATGGAGGCTGCATCCAGAAGTAGTGACCCAACTCTCCAATCGCTGGGGTCCTCCTCTCCTGGACCTGTTCGCCTCCCGGCTGAATGCTCACACACCGGATTCTGCTCACGGTACAGGGAGCCCGGATCGGAAGGGGATGCCTTCCAACTCAAGTGGACTCAAGGCCTCTTGTATGCCTTTCCCCCATTTCCTCTGATCACACGGGTGATCTCGAAGATGTTGTCGGACCACACGGACGCAATCCTGATAACTCCGTGGTGGCCCAGACAGCCGTGGTTTGCTCCTCTCCTACAGCGGGCACAGGAGCATCTCCGACTGGAACACCGGCCCGACCTGCTCTCGCTTCACGACGGGCGAGTCCACCATCCCGAAATGCAGTCTCTCCCATTGGTGGCATGGAGGATTCGGTCCTGAGCACGCTTCCATCCGGTGTTCAGGATTTCATCAAAGCAGCACAAAGACCATCTACACAGAGGTCCTATGCCTACAAATGGGATCGGTTCCTTGCCTTTCTGCAGACAAAGGGCATTCCACCATCCCGTGTCTCCATCCCTGTGGTCCTGGACTTTCTTATGACACTGACAGAAGCAGGTCTCTCCTTGAGTTCTATCAAGTGCTACCTGTCTGCCATTTCGTCACACTATTTGTTTCTCTGTTTGGGGGCCCTCTCATAAAGAGGTTCCTTAAAGGATTCAACAACCTGCATCCACCTGTCGCAGACCCTTCACCGCAGTGGAGTTTAGACACCGTCCTGGCACAGCTGGTGTCTAAGCCGTTTGAGCCCTTAGCTACCACGGACCTGAGACTCCTGACCTGGAAAACGGCTTTCCTGGTAGCTATCACGTCAGCCCGCCGGGCTGGTGAACTGTGTGCCCTGAGGGTGGACCAACCTTTCCTCCGTTTTCATAAGGACAAGGTGGTGCTCTGTACAGACATTACTTTCTTGCCCAAAGTGGTGTCTGCTTTCCACATCAACCAGGACATTGTTTTGCCGACTTTGGCTCCTAATCCGACCACGGACTCTGAGTGCCAGATCCATGCCCTGGATGTCTGGAGGGCACTGGCATTCTACTTGGACAGAACTGCTGCGTCCAGGTGATCGGAGAGACTTTTTGTATGCTACTCCGAAGCCAAGAGAGGGCTGCCGGTCTCACCGCAGAGGTTCTCTAAATGGGTGGCCAACACCATCCGTCTCTGCTACGAACTGGCCAAGAAGCCCTTGCCAGGTCGGGTTAGAGCCCATGCAACTAGGACGGTAGCCGCATCCTCAGCCTTTTTGACGGGGATTCCCCTTGAGGATGTATGCAAGGCTGCTGTCTGGTCCCAGCCATTGACATTCATAAAACATTACAGGCTGGACGCCAGGGCCAGGCAGGATGCAGCCTTTGGGAGGGCAGTGTTATTTTCTGCCATGCAATAGACCTGTTGCACTGTTAATAAATAACACAGTTGTTTGGTTTACATACTTTATTGGTTATGTGATTTATTGGTTATTGACACTCCCTCCTCCACTGACTACAGCTCGCTAGTCTAAACCCATTTGTGTGATTCACAGAGACCACGAAGAAGAAGAACAGGTTGCTCACCTGTAACTGTGTTTCTTCCAGTGGTTATCTGCGAATTCACACAAACCCGCCCATCCATCCCCTCAGTGTCTGCTCATTTGACAACACTTGTTGCCGCGCTGATTAGCGGCTCATTCGGAACTGAAGAGGAGCGGGCCACCAGGGGCCTTATATATGGGTGGGAGGGGCTACCGCCAAAAAGTTGCAGAAAGATACATTGCTTTCTGCCTGGAGATTCTAGAAGTTTCCGAGGATTGCTGCGCAGGCACAGAATAAACCCATTTGTGTGAATTCGCAGATGACCACTCGAAGAAACACAGTTACAGGTGAGCAACCTGTTCATACTTATTTTTTGCATTTGCATACTTTTTAGTGGGGTATTTATACCCTTTTAGAAATGACATTTGCTTTTCTGCTCCAGGGTGTAGTTATTTTCTTAATTCTTTTTGTAATTGGAAGTGGGATACAGTTTATCCTGGCTACTCACATTTTTTGTTAGAACCCTTCGGTTTGTTTTGTTTTATCCTTCTATTTTTCTTCCATGTGTGAAATGGAATTAGGGTTGCCATATCCCGCCGGGGGGCGGGACAGTCCCAGTTTCTGATCGCTGGGGGGCGTCCCCGCACGGTTTCCTCCTTGACCCAGGTTTGTTCCGGGTCAAGGAGGTTGCGGCTGCGGCGGCTGCGGCGGCTGCGGCGGCTGCTGTTGCGCACAGCCGCTCCTGCAGCCCTCGTGCATGGGCGCTTGTGTGGAGCTGCTCGCGCACGATCGCTTGCGCAGCCGCCAGTGCGGCCGCCACCAGCAACGCAGCCTTTGCTGGCCGCCCGCCGGCGCTTAGGCTGGCCCTGCACATGCCCTTGCAGGGCCGCACACAGAGCTAATGAGGAGGTGTTCCTCCTCCTGAGGCTGGGGCTCCAGGCCTGAGCCTGTGAGCGCTGGCGGGGGCAGGGCTGTTCCAGTCCCAGTCCGCCCCCATTGGCCAGCCAGACTCAGGAGGAGGAGCTCCTCCTCTATTGGGCCAGGCTGCAGCCAGAGGGCAAAGGAAAGGGCCATTTCTTTTGCCCTTTTTTGGCGCCAAGGAGGAGGAGGATGAAGAGGAGGAGGAGGAAGAGGAGGTGGTGGTGGTGAGTGGCCATTTCCAGTATGAATTTTTGTATTTTTTAAAGTGTATTTTTCCAGTATTTATTTTTATTAAAAATATTTTTAAAGTGTATTTTTTTTCCAATATGTCTTTTTCTTAAGTGTATTTTTATAACGTGTATTTTTTCCAATATGCATTTTCCCAAGTGTATTGTTTGTGTATTTTTGGTGCTTTTAATGCTAACAAGTCTGCCTTCTTTTGACAATGATAGCGATGATGATGATGATATCAGTCAGCTTCTGAGGCTGGCGCTCACTCTTTCTGAAGCCAAGACAGTGTGACTTTCCAAAATGCATTTATGTGTGTTTTTGTGCTTTTAGTGCTAACAAGTCTGCCTTGTTTTAACAATGATGGTGATGATGATGATGGTGGTGGTGGTGGTGATATTGATATCAGTCAGCCTCTGAGGTATGCGCTCACTGTTTCTGAAGCCGAGAGTCTGTGACTTTCCAAAGTGCATTTTCTGTGTCTTTTTTTGTGCTTTTAATGCTAACAAGTCTGCCTTCCTTTGACAATGATAGTGATGATGATGATGGTGGTGATATTGATATCAGTCAGCTTCTGAGGCCTGCGCACACTCTTTCTGAAGGCGAGATGGTGTGACTTTCCAAAGTGCATTTTGGTGCTTTGAATGCTATCAAGCCTGCCTTGCTTGGACAATGATAGTGATGAGGATGAGGATGGTGATATCGATATCAATCAACTTCTGAGGCATGCGCGCACTGTTTCTGAAGGCGAGACAGTGTCACCTTCCAAAGTGTGTGTTGGTGTATTTTTTGTGCTTTTAATGCTTACAAGTCTCCCTTGTTTTGACAATGATAGTGTGATGATGATGATGATGATGATGATGATGATATGAGTCAGCTTCTGAGGCATGTGTGCACTGTTTCTGAAGGCGAGACAGTGTCACCTTCCAAAGTGTGTTTTTGGTGTATTTTTTGTGCTTTCCCTTGACCAAGTACACATTTCTGAGAAGTACATTTGGTGCAAGAAACCTGAAACGGCAAATCCACTTCTTGTGAAACCACCTTGACATGTTCAATATGCATAGCCATGATAAACCATGCTGTTAAACCTAAGGGGTTTGGTTATGGAATAAGCCTCTGAAATATGCAAAAGGCTATGCTAAGTAAACCATGTTCAATGCTTAATGTGCTGTTGTGTGTGTTTTGGAATGGAGGGGGGTGGTTTGGCCAGAAAGGGAAGTACATTTCTGCCATCTGTCTAGGAATAATGGCAAAACGTCCTCCATTTTGCTCATGCCTAAGAAACATGCATTTATATATAATCTTTATTAAAGTTTACCATACATATATATAAAAACACATACAACTACATACAACATTCATAACATTTCCGATAAAATACAATACATACATTCAACATTAACCCTCCTCTAAACAAACCCACAACAACAAATACAATGCCAACATTACTACAAGAACATAGTGACTTCCTCCTACAGAGGGGTTGAGACATGCTTTAGCCCAGCAATTTTCCTTAATACAAAAAAAATAAAAAATAAAAATTCACCATTCTTGTGTAGTCTATGATTATTTTCAATTTATAAAAAATCTTTACCACTTATGAATTTGTCTTGTGTTTATATCTCCCCGCATTTTGCTATATTTCTTTTAAAAATCTTTATAACACATTAAGAAATTACCCAATAAAATTACGGACCAAATTATCTGATTTTATAAACGTAATCAAAGGATGACAAATTAATTTCTCCTTGTTCCAATTCAAATTCATAACATAACAAGTAATTTTATCCAATTCCATAAAATCTATAAGTTTCAAGATCCCTTCCTTCCATGTAGGTTCTGCATCTCCCTTCCAATGAGATGCAAGTATCATTCTAGCCGCTGAAATCATGTGAAAAAATAATTTTCCGTGCTTGTTTTCCATTTCATCTGAAATCATATTTAACAAAAAGAATTTGACTTCAAATTTAAAGTTCACTTTTACAATTTGTTGCATTTTATTATATATTTGTACCCAGTATTTTTTAACATGTTTGCAATACCACCACATATGCATAAAGGAGCCTGGTTCCTTCTCACACCTCCAACAGTTGGGACTCTGGTTTTTGTAAATCTCTGAAAGCTTCAGAGAGGTAAGATGCCATCTATTCTGCATCTTATAATAGTTCTCCTTTAGTGCTATACAGGCAGTGTATCTAGTTCTAACAACCCACTTTTTTCCCATTGAACTAATGGCAAGGGTTCACCCAAATCTTGAGCCCATCTAATCATAGATGGTTTCACAAGCTCTTCATGCATGTCTGTTTCCAACAAAAGACTGTAAAATTTAGAAATCATCTTCTCATTTTTACCAAAAATGATTTTATCTAAATTTGAGGGTAAAGAGTCTATACCACACGTCTTACTGTCTAACATAAACCTTTCTTTAATTTGGCGATACAGGAACCAGTTTAAACATAAACCTCCTTTTCTAACATATCTTGAGGTTTTATCATTAATGTATTAATGTATGTTAATGTATATTAACATTTTTTAAAAATCATCAATTTTTTTCGCATGTCCTCCATTTGAAAATGTTGTCCTACATTTGTCCTGGTTTGGAGGTCCTGACTTATGGCAACCCTAAATGAAATCAGTCAGTGACACAGTTGGATTTGTGCCATTGCTTGTATTTAGGAACTTTTCTGCAATCCTTGCTTCAGTAGCCTGTCTTCCTATATTTAGGAACCAACAGGACAACCATCTCTTAAAAGACCAAGAGGAAGACCTAAAGGAAGTAAAAACAAGAGTCTGTCTCAAGCATCTCAGAAGGTAAGATTATCATTAGGCAGTAACCACAGGGTTTACCATATTAATCTTCTAAACTGCAGAGGCTGTGCTGTTTTGATATTACTTCGTTTTGGAATGTTATAAGAGAATCCTAAATATCTCAGGGGCAGTTTTCCTTGTTTAATCTTTTAAACAGTTGAACCTTTATTTACATGTATGTTCTTCTAGTTAGGGCTGTATGCTAGAAAAAATGAATCTTTACTACTGTGAAATGGGAACATTCTGAATTTTGTTTCTTCAAGGTTCCCTACAGCAGTCGAGGGGATGGGTGAGCCATTGGGTGGGAAGGGAATAAGAGAATAGAAAAGCCAAAAAGCAGATGAGCAAGAGAGAAGGGAGGGGGCTGGCAACCCTGGTGAGTAAATGGACTCAGGATGCGCACACAACATGAAAGAGCCAGCCGTTCTTTGATTTCTTCTGTGGCAGCAGCCCAGAAGCAACCTGCCAGCACAATGGCTGAAGAGGGGATGAGGGAAACTTAGGACACGGACAGACAGGCCAAAATAAAGCTGCTTCGGTTCACTTTGGAGTTATGCTGTTTAAATGATGCATGCGTCCTAAGAGTTTAGAAGCCATAATAAAAATGGAAATATAGGCAGGGTACACACCACCAGAAAGAGGTGCTTCCCCGGCGCCTCTCTTTGCTCCGCAGGAGCGCAGCAGCAACCAAATTGCGCGGCGCTCCTGCGGAGCAAAAAAAGAGCACCAGGAAGCGGCTCCTTTTTGTTGCGCACTTCCGGCGCCCCAAAGCGCCAGCGATGGCACGGGGACGTCACAGCTGCGACATCACCAGTACGCACCACGTCAGGTGTGTGTGCTGCAGCTGCGGCGCCCTCGTCACATGCCGGGCATGTGGGTGCTCCGCCCACCAGGCAGCCCTCGCACGTGACGAGGGCACCGCAAAGGCCTGTCCGGTTCAGGCCATAGTTACATATAAAATACAGCTTAAAAACATAGTATCACATTAAGATCAATATATCATCATCTGGTCCGCTTAACATACTCAGAGTGGGATGTCCCTTTATATTTATTTACAAAAGATCTGGGGGATAAGCCCGCCGGAAGAGATCCATCTTAATCGCTTTCCTAAAGGTTTCTAAGGTAGTGTTAAGTCGGATCTCTTCCGGTAGGCTATTCCACAGTTTAGGGGCCATGACAGTAAATGCTTTGTGGGAAGCTGATATCAATCTGATATTTGGATAGTCCAATAGAGTCTTCCCAGATGTTCTGAGAGTGCGGGGTGGATTATGTAGGGAGAGGCGTTCCTGCAAGTAATTCGGGCCCAAGCCAAGCACAGTATAACACTTTGTACTGTGCCCGGAAGCTGATTGGTAGCCAGTGAAGAGATTTTAATACAGGTGTGATATGGTCAAACCTAGGTGTTCCTGTGACCAATCTGGCTGCTGCATTTTGCACCAGTTGAAGCTTCCGAACTTGGTACAGAGGTAGCCCCATGTAAAGCGCATTACAGAAATCAAGATGAGAGATTACCAGTGCAAGTACCACTGCTTCAAGGTCCTTTTGGTCCAGGTAGGGACGCAGTTGGCGTATCGGCCAAAGTTGATACAGGCACTTCTGGCCATCACATCTACTTGAGATGATAACTGTAGAGATGGATCCAGAAGTATCCCCAAACTGCGTACTTCATTCTTTAGGGAAAGTGTGATCCCGTCCAAGACAGACTGACAAATCTCCATCCCTGGACTTGGAGAAACTTTTGCTAGTACCTCCGTTTTCCCTGGATTCAATTTGAGTTTGTTTTCCCTCATCCAGCCCATTACCGACCCAAGGTTTGCGTCCAGAGGAGAGATGCCATCCCTAGTCACTGTGTCAGTCGGAGACATAGAGAAGTGTACTTGGGTGTCATCAGCATATTGATAACACCGCACCCCATATCTCTGGATGATCTCTCCCAGCGGTTTCATGTAAATGTTAAACAGCGTGGGGGACAGAATGGCGCCCTGAGGGACACCAAATGTCAGCTCTCTTTTAGCAGAGCAGCTGCCCCCCAGCCTCACCATCTGGAATCTACCCAAGAGGTAGGATCAGAACCACTGGAATGCAGTGCCCCCAATACCTAACTTTCCTAGGCGTACCATGGTCAATGGTATCGAAAGCCGCTGAGATTTCCAAGAGCACCAACAGGGTCACACTTCCCCTGTCAATGCACAGACGGAGATCATTGACTAAGGCGACCAGGGCAGTCTCAACTCCATATCCTGTCCTGAAACCGGTTTGAAATGGGTCCAGATAGTCAGTTTCATCCAAGGCAGCTTGGAGTTGGAGGGCAACTGCCCTCTCTATCACTTTGCCCAAAAATGGTATAAGGTCTGTAGTTGTCCCTCAGTAGGGGATCTAGAGAGGGTTTCTTTATAAGCCGTTTCACTATCGCTTGTTTTAATTTTGTTGGAAATATTCCCTCCTTTGGGGATACATTAATTATAAGATAAATGGTCAACCACGATGGGCAAGTATCAAGGGAGCACGTCGCCCTCCTTACACTTCCAAGGAGCTTGTCCACTTCATCAGTATTTACTAACTCAAAATGATCCAGTCTAACATGGACCGTGGAGTCACTGGACACCTCTCTTATTGTTTCTCTTGTAATGTCCACCTCTAGATCAGCCTTTATCTGAGAGATTTTATCAGCAAAGAAGTCATTAAAAGCATCACAGCAGAATATAGTTGGTTCTAATAATGGGTTCAGGGTGGGAGGCAGTTGGGTTAGCTGTTTAACCACCCTGAACAGCTCTGCTGGACGAGACTCCACTAATGCAATACGTGTAGCATAGAAAGAATTCTTTGCTGAATCGATTGCCACTCCATAAGATCTCAACAGGTTCTCATGGCGTGTCTTATCAGATAAATGCTGATGTTTCTGCCAATGGCGCTCTAGTCGTTGCACAGCCCGCTTCATTTGGCAAAGATCCTCTGTGTACCATGGTTTTTTATTTGAAGCGGGCTGGAAAGGATGCTCACGAGCGATAGTGTCGATAGCCCTGGTAAGGTCATAATTCCAGGTATCAACCAAGGCTTCAACAGAATCGCCATCATACCCAATCATAAATCCCTCTAGAGTTTCCTGGAACCTTTTGGGTTCCATCAGCTTTCAGGGGCTGACCATGTTAATAGGTCTTCCACCCCCGAGAGGGATATTAGGAGTAGCCTTCAGTCCTACCTTGACCAGGAAATGGTCCATCCATGACAGAGCAGAAATCTGTTTTACATGTGCTCATGGATGTTCCTGTTCGGTACTAAAGACCACGCCAAGAGCATTACCTGCACATTGAGTTGGCCCTGATACTAATTGGGACAGGCCCATGGCTGTCATGGTATCCATGAACAACCGAGCTGCTCCTGATAGATCTGATGAGTCGGCCTCGAAGGGGATGTTGAGGTCCCCCAGGATGATAAGCCTGGGGGACTCCAATACCAGCCCCGAGACCAGGAGCGTCAGCTCAGCCAGGGAGTCCGTTAGGCCACGGGGTGGATGGTAAACTAACAGAATCCCTAGACTGTCCCAAGCCTTCAGGGTCAGGTAGATGTACTTGATGTGATCTGTTTTCCTGACAGGTCTCCTTTTCAACATGATGGTACATTTATGGACCAAGGGGACTCCTCCCTCTCACCCACTTTCCCTCACCTGCTCCTTGATGGCATATCCAGCTGGGAGAGTCTTAGTCCAGATTACATTACTATCCTCCCCCAGCCAGGTTTCCATAAAACAGGCCAGGTCGGCATTCTCCTCTTCCAATAAATCATGGATGATATGGGATTTGTTCCTCACCAACCTGGCATTACAGAGGAGTAAGTTGAGGGTTTGTGGTATGATTGGGATGGTCCTTGGTTCTTTAGGGTTAACAAGGGGAGTGGAAGACGAGATAGATATTAAGCATCAATCTCGTCTTCCTTTATATTTCATGCCCACCCTGTCAGCGTTATATCTCCCATTGCTCCACACTACTCCTGTTGGTATATTATAGGCAGAATTTATAATCAAATGGTTCCCCTCTCTTTCACCACTTATTTCCCTCCCATTCATAATCTCCTCATGATCCATAGTAGTTAAATGATATATGTTATAATAAATAAAAGCATCTGTTGGTGCTTCATTTGAAATCGAATTCTCTATCTGAATGTAGACCAACTGAACTAGATAGTAAAAACTATAAGCTATCTTAGGCTATCAGATCTTAAGATCAGATCTTATAGCTTGAGATTTGAGCTCGGCTTGAGATTTCAGCTTGTGAGGAGTGGGGGATAGACATCTTTCAGGTGTTCCTAACTCAGTTTTGCTACCAATCCAGTAGACAACACATTCAGCATATTCATTCTGACATACTCATTCACACATCCCAGTTGAGCAACCCAAACGTTCAAAAGTTCCGCCAGAGGGTTGAATATTTGGAGTTTGCTCCCACCGGCTCTCCTCCCCTCAGCGCTGGCGCAGGTGTTTGAATCCTTGGTATCTGTATATTTTGCATTGGCTTTTCATTTTACTAGAATGTGATAACGACAGCCCCCCACCTCTTGCTTCATATAATGCAGAACATTATGTTAGAGAAATGGTAACTGAGTGAAACCTTCAGAAGAAAGAAAAACTCTCCCATGTAGCTTTAAGAAAATAAAAACTGTCTATAGTCTAGACCAGCTTAGATGTTTTCTGTTGGTGGTCTGCATCTTCTATCTTTTTTTATGTGGCTGTTGATTAAGAAAAGTCCTGAATGTTTAGAAAAACAATAGTCACCCTTTAAAAAATAAATTTAGCTGGAAAGAGTGTGAAATACAAGACTTTTTATAATTTGTTTATACAGGTCCAGTGGTCAAGATACAACATTCATTTCTCATTAATGGATCTGTACCACGTTTTTTTCCTTTCCATATTTAAAACTGAATCAGTCAGTGACACAGTTGGATTTGTGCCGTTGCTTGTATTTAGGAACTTTTCTGCAATCCTTGCTTCAGTAGCCTGTCTTCCTATATTTAGGAACCAACAGGACAACCATCTCTTAAAAGACCAAGAGGAAGACCTAAAGGAAGTAAAAACAAGAGTCTGTCTCAAGCATCTCAGAAGGTAAGATTATCATTAGGCAGTAACCACAGGGTTTACCATATTAATCTTCTAAACTGCAGAGGCTGTGCTGTTTTGATATTACTTCGTTTTGGAATGTTATAAGAGAATCCTAAATATCTCAGGGGCAGTTTTCCTTGTTTAATCTTTTAAACAGTTGAACCTTTATTTACATGTATGTTCTTCTAGTTAGGGCTGTATGCTAGAAAAAATGAATCTTTACTACTGTGAAATGGGAACATTCTGAATTTTGTTTCTTCAAGGTTCCCTACAGCAGTCGAGGGGATGGGTGAGCCATTGGGTGGGAAGGGAATAAGAGAATAGAAAAGCCAAAAAGCAGATGAGCAAGAGAGAAGGGAGGGGGCTGGCAACCCTGGTGAGTAAATGGACTCAGGATGCGCACACAACATGAAAGAGCCAGCCGTTCTTTGATTTCTTCTGTGGCAGCAGCCCAGAAGCAACCTGCCAGCACAATGGCTGAAGAGGGGATGAGGGAAACTTAGGACACGGACAGACAGGCCAAAATAAAGCTGCTTCGGTTCACTTTGGAGTTATGCTGTTTAAATGATGCATGCGTCCTAAGAGTTTAGAAGCCATAATAAAAATGGAAATATAGGCAGGGTACACACCACCAGAAAGAGGTGCTTCCCCGGCGCCTCTCTTTGCTCCGCAGGAGCGCAGCAGCAACCAAATTGCGCGGCGCTCCTGCGGAGCAAAAAAAGAGCACCAGGAAGCGGCTCCTTTTTGTTGCGCACTTCCGGCGCCCCAAAGCGCCAGCGATGGCATGGGGACGTCACAGCTGCGACATCACCAGTACGCACCACGTCAGGTGTGTGTGCTGCAGCTGCGGCGCCCTCGTCACATGCCGGGCATGTGGGTGCTCCGCCCACCAGGCAGCCCTCGCACGTGACGAGGGCACCGCAAAGGCCTGTCCGGTTCAGGCCATAGTTACATATAAAATACAGCTTAAAAACATAGTATCACATTAAGATCAATATATCATCATCTGGTCCGCTTAACATACTCAGAGTGGGATGTCCCTTTATATTTATTTACAAAAGATCTGGGGGATAAGCCCGCCGGAAGAGATCCATCTTAATCGCTTTCCTAAAGGTTTCTAAGGTAGTGATAAGTCGGATCTCTTCCGGTAGGCTATTCCACAGTTTAGGGGCCATGACAGTAAATGCTTTGTGGGAAGCTGATATCAATCTGATATTTGGATAGTCCAATAGAGTCTTCCCAGATGTTCTGAGAGTG
Organism: Sceloporus occidentalis; assembly: GCA_023333645.1. Taxonomy (NCBI): domain Eukaryota; kingdom Metazoa; phylum Chordata; class Lepidosauria; order Squamata; family Phrynosomatidae; genus Sceloporus; species Sceloporus occidentalis. Next base: position 1,596,270 of record JALMGF010000091.1, on the reverse strand, counting down.
CGGGGTGGATTATGTAGGGAGAGGCGTTCCTGCAAGTAATTCGGGCCCAAGCCAAGCACAGTATAACACTTTGTACTGTGCCCGGAAGCTGATTGGTAGCCAGTGAAGAGATTTTAATACAGGTGTGATATGGTCAAACCTAGGTGTTCCTGTGACCAATCTGGCTGCTGCATTTTGCACCAGTTGAAGCTTCCGAACTTGGTACAGAGGTAGCCCCATGTAAAGCGCATTACAGAAATCAAGATGAGAGATTACCAGTGCAAGTACCACTGCTTCAAGGTCCTTTTGGTCCAGGTAGGGACGCAGTTGGCGTATCGGCCAAAGTTGATACAGGCACTTCTGGCCATCACATCTACTTGAGATGATAACTGTAGAGATGGATCCAGAAGTATCCCCAAACTGCGTACTTCATTCTTTAGGGAAAGTGTGATCCCGTCCAAGACAGACTGACAAATCTCCGTCCCTGGACTTGGAGAAACTTTTGCTAGTACCTCCGTTTTCCCTGGATTCAATTTGAGTTTGTATTCCCTCATCCAGCCCATTACCGACCCAAGGTTTGCGTCCAGAGGAGAGATGCCATCCCTAGTCACTGTGTCAGTCGGAGACATAGAGAAGTGTACTTGGGTGTCATCAGCATATTGATAACACCGCACCCCATATCTCTGGATGATCTCTCCCAGCGGTTTCATGTAAATGTTAAACAGCGTGGGGGACAGAATGGCGCCCTGAGGGACACCAAATGTCAGCTCTCTTTTAGCAGAGCAGCTGCCCCCCAGCCTCACCATCTGGAATCTATCCAAGAGGTAGGATCAGAACCACTGGAATGCAGTGCCCCCAATACCTAACTTTCCTAGGCGTACCATGGTCAATGGTATCGAAAGCCGCTGAGATTTCCAAGAGCACCAACAGGGTCACACTTCCCCTGTCAATGCACAGACGGAGATCATTGACTAAGGCGACCAGGGCAGTCTCAACTCCATATCCTGTCCTGAAACCGGTTTGAAATGGGTCCAGATAGTCAGTTTCATCCAAGGCAGCTTGGAGTTGGAGGGCAACTGCCCTCTCTATCACTTTGCCCAAAAATGGTATAAGGTCTGTAGTTGTCCCTCAGTAGGGGATCTAGAGAGGGTTTCTTTATAAGCCGTTTCACTATCGCTTGTTTTAATTTTGTTGGAAATATTCCCTCCTTTGGGGATACATTAATTATAAGATAAATGGTCAACCACGATGGGCAAGTATCAAGGGAGCACGTCGCCCTCCTTACACTTCCAAGGAGCTTGTCCACTTCATCAGTATTTACTAACTCAAAATGATCCAGTCTAACATGGACCGTGGAGTCACTGGACACCTCTCTTATTGTTTCTCTTGTAATGTCCACCTCTAGATCAGCCTTTATCTGAGAGATTTTATCAGCAAAGAAGTCATTAAAAGCATCACAGCAGAATATAGTTGGTTCTAATAATGGGTTCAGGGTGGGAGGCAGTTGGGTTAGCTGTTTAACCACCCTGAACAGCTCTGCTGGACGAGACTCCACTAATGCAATACGTGTAGCATAGAAAGAATTCTTTGCTGAATCGATTGCCACTCCATAAGATCTCAACAGGTTCTCATGGCGTGTCTTATCAGATAAATGCTGATGTTTCTGCCAATGGCGCTCTAGTCGTTGCACAGCCCGCTTCATTTGGCAAAGATCCTCTGTGTACCATGGTTTTTTATTTGAAGCGGGCTGGAAAGGATGCTCACGAGCGATAGTGTCGATAGCCCTGGTAAGGTCATAATTCCAGGTATCAACCAAGGCTTCAACAGAATCGCCATCATACCCAATCATAAATCCCTCTAGAGTTTCCTGGAACCTTTTGGGTTCCATCAGCTTTCGAGGGCTGACCATGTTAATAGGTCTTCCACCCCCGAGAGGGATATTAGGAGTAGCCTTCAGTCCTACCTTGACCAGGAAATGGTCCATCCATGACAGAGCAGAAATCTGTTTTACATGTGCTCATGGATGTTCCTGTTCGGTACTAAAGACCACGCCAAGAGCATTACCTGCACATTGAGTTGGCCCTGATACTAATTGGGACAGGCCCATGGCTGTCATGGTATCCATGAACAACCGAGCTGCTCCTGATAGATCTGATGAGTCGGCCTCGAAGGGGATGTTGAGGTCCCCCAGGATGATAAGCCTGGGGGACTCCAATACCAGCCCCGAGACCAGGAGCGTCAGCTCAGCCAGGGAGTCCGTTAGGCCACGGGGTGGATGGTAAACTAACAGAATCCCTAGACTGTCCCAAGCCTTCAGGGTCAGGTAGATGTACTTGATGTGATCTGTTTTCCTGACAGGTCTCCTTTTCAACATGATGGTACATTTATGGACCAAGGGGACTCCTCCCTCTCACCCACTTTCCCTCACCTGCTCCTTGATGGCATATCCAGCTGGGAGAGTCTTAGTCCAGATTACATTACTATCCTCCCCCAGCCAGGTTTCCATAAAACAGGCCAGGTCGGCATTCTCCTCTTCCAATAAATCATGGATGATATGGGATTTGTTCCTCACCAACCTGGCATTACAGAGGAGTAAGTTGAGGGTTTGTGGTATGATTGGGATGGTCCTTGGTTCTTTAGGGTTAACAAGGGGAGTGGAAGACGAGATAGATATTAAGCATCAATCTCGTCTTCCTTTATATTTCATGCCCACCCTGTCAGCGCTATATCTCCCATTGCTCCACACTACTCCTGTTGGTATATTATAGGCAGAATTTATAATCAAATGGTTCCCCTCTCTTTCACCACTTATTTCCCTCCCATTCATAATCTCCTCATGATCCATAGTAGTTAAATGATATATGTTATAATAAATAAAAGCATCTGTTGGTGCTTCATTTGAAATCGAATTCTCTATCTGAATGTAGACCAACTGAACTAGATAGTAAAAACTATAAGCTATCTTAGGCTATCAGATCTTAAGATCAGATCTTATAGCTTGAGATTTGAGCTCGGCTTGAGATTTCAGCTTGTGAGGAGTGGGGGATAGACATCTTTCAGGTGTTCCTAACTCAGTTTTGCTACCAATCCAGTAGACAACACATTCAGCATATTCATTCTGACATACTCATTCACACATCCCAGTTGAGCAACCCAAACGTTCAAAAGTTCCGCCAGAGGGTTGAATATTTGGAGTTTGCTCCCACCGGCTCTCCTCCCCTCAGCGCTGGCGCAGGTGTTTGAATCCTTGGTATCTGTATATTTTGCATTGGCTTTTCATTTTACTAGAATGTGATAACGACAGCCCCCCACCTCTTGCTTCATATAATGCAGAACATTATGTTAGAGAAATGGTAACTGAGTGAAACCTTCAGAAGAAAGAAAAACTCTCCCATGTAGCTTTAAGAAAATAAAAACTGTCTATAGTCTAGACCAGCTTAGATGTTTTCTGTTGGTGGTCTGCATCTTCTGTCTTTTTTTATGTGGCTGTTGATTAAGAAAAGTCCTGAATGTTTAGAAAAACAATAGTCACCCTTTAAAAAATAAATTTAGCTGGAAAGAGTGTGAAATACAAGACTTTTTATAATTTGTTTATACAGGTCCAGTGGTCAAGATACAACATTCATTTCTCATTAATGGATCTGTACCACGTTTTTTTCCCTTCCATATTTAAAACTGAATCAGTCAGTGACACAGTTGGATTTGTGCCGTTGCTTGTATTTAGGAACTTTTCTGCAATCCTTGCTTCAGTAGCCTGTCTTCCTATATTTAGGAACCAACAGGACAACCATCTCTTAAAAGACCAAGAGGAAGACCTAAAGGAAGTAAAAACAAGAGTCTGTCTCAAGCATCTCAGAAGGTAAGATTATCATTAGGCAGTAACCACAGGGTTTACCATATTAATCTTCTAAACTGCAGAGGCTGTGCTGTTTTGATATTACTTCGTTTTGGAATGTTATAAGAGAATCCTAAATATCTCAGGGGCAGTTTTCCTTGTTTAATCTTTTAAACAGTTGAACCTTTATTTACATGTATGTTCTTCTAGTTAGGGCTGTATGCTAGAAAAAATGAATCTTTACTACTGTGAAATGGGAACATTCTGAATTTTGTTTCTTCAAGGTTCCCTACAGCAGTCGAGGGGATGGGTGAGCCATTGGGTGGGAAGGGAATAAGAGAATAGAAAAGCCAAAAAGCAGATGAGCAAGAGAGAAGGGAGGGGGCTGGCAACCCTGGTGAGTAAATGGACTCAGGATGCGCACACAACATGAAAGAGCCAGCCGTTCTTTGATTTCTTCTGTGGCAGCAGCCCAGAAGCAACCTGCCAGCACAATGGCTGAAGAGGGGATGAGGGAAACTTAGGACACGGACAGACAGGCCAAAATAAAGCTGCTTCGGTTCACTTTGGAGTTATGCTGTTTAAATGATGCATGCGTCCTAAGAGTTTAGAAGCCATAATAAAAATGGAAATATAGGCAGGGTACACACCACCAGAAAGAGGTGCTTCCCCGGCGCCTCTCTTTGCTCCGCAGGAGCGCAGCAGCAACCAAATTGCGCGGCGCTCCTGCGGAGCAAAAAAAGAGCACCAGGAAGCGGCTCCTTTTTGTTGCGCACTTCCGGCGCCCCAAAGCGCCAGCGATGGCACGGGGACGTCACAGCTGCGACATCACCAGTACGCACCACGTCAGGTGTGTGTGCTGCAGCTGCGGCGCCCTCGTCACATGCCGGGCATGTGGGTGCTCCGCCCACCAGGCAGCCCTCGCACGTGACGAGGGCACCGCAAAGGCCTGTCTGGTTCAGGCCATAGTTACATATAAAATACAGCTTAAAAACATAGTATCACATTAAGATCAATATATCATCATCTGGTCCGCTTAACATACTCAGAGTGGGATGTCCCTTTATATTTATTTACAAAAGATCTGGGGGATAAGCCCGCCGGAAGAGATCCATCTTAATCGCTTTCCTAAAGGTTTCTAAGGTAGTGTTAAGTCAGATCTCTTCCGGTAGGCTATTCCACAGTTTAGGGGCCATGACAGTAAATGCTTTTAGGGGCCATGACAAACTGCTCAGAAGCAACCTGGCAGCACAGAATGGCTGAAGAGGGGACAAGGGAACTTCTGGACTGTGGAGGCTGTGTTATTTTAATATTACTTTGTTTTGGAATGGTGCTCATCTGGTGCACACACACACTTTGCTCAACCTAATGACCCATAGCTGTGTTCCTGATGGAAAAGCTGTGATTCAGAAGTCACCTTCCTGGGACGTTTTGCTGACATGTGGTTGTGCTCGGTCTTTTTTGTTGCTGCTGCTACTGCTGCTGTTTTGGTGGGGAGTGTGAGCGCTATTTCATTGCCTTAAATAGTTAAGGATTCCATTTTTTAAAAACCCTGCATTTAATTAATCTTACATCCTCCTTTAATCCAAATGAAATATTCAGTATTTAGAATTTGGATATATATTTTTTTCTGTATAGTACATATGTTACATTGAATTAATATTTGAAATCTGGGGGCTTAATCACATCCATTTAAATCCCATTACTCTTGAATTGTTTGAATCCTAGGTACCTTTATATTTTGCATTGGCTTTTCATTTTACTAGAATGTGATAAAGACAGCTCCCCACCTCATGCTTCATATAGTTTACACTATATGTCTATAGCTTAAACCAACTTAGATGTTTCCTGTTGGTGGTCTGCATCTTATATCATCTTATTTATGTGGCTGTTGATTAAGAAAAGTCCTGAACGTTTATAAAAACAATATCCTTTTAAAATAAATTTAGCTAGAAAGAGTGTGAAATACAAGATTTTTGTATTATACAAGTCCAGTGGTCATAGAATCGTAGAGCTGGAAGAGACCCCAAGGGTCATCCAGTCCAACCCTATTCCGCCATGCAGGAGCTCTCAATCAAAGTATTCCCATTGACAGATGGCCATCCAGCCTCTGTTTAAAGACCTCTAAGGAAGAAGACTCCACCATAATCTCCGAGGAAGGAGTGTGTTCCTCTATCAAACAGCCCTTACTGTCAGGAAGTTCCAAAGATACAACATTAATTTCTCATTAATAGGTCTGTACCAACTTCTATTTTTTTTCCTTCCATATTTAAACGTGAATCACTTAGTGACATAGTTGGATTTGTTTGAATTTACGTTCTATGTTGAAATCCTTGTCTCAATAGCATGCATTCCTGTGTTTAGGAGCAAACAGGAGAGTCATCTCCTAAAAGATCAAGAGGAAGACCAAAAGGAAGCAAAAACAAGAATCCATTTAAAGCAGTTCAGAAGGTGAGATTAAACCAAAACAAAAGGTTTGCTTGGATTATTATCCACTCATCAGCCAATAACCAAAGGATCTCAATTTTTAATCTTTGAACTGAAACATTGAATGGGGATGTATGGGGTTAAACTGATACAAGCAATGTCTGAGTTAGGCTAAATGAACATTGTTTCATAACTATCTTTTTTATTTTCACAAAACAATATATTATAACCATACATATTAAAATGTGTGCATTGAAAAATGCACACTGAAATGTGCGCAAAAACCTTTCATGCGGAGAAAGGAGCCCTAGTGGTGCAGTGGTTAAATACTGGTACTGCTGCTACAACATTTTGAGTTCAATCGTAGCATGCTCCAAGGTTGGCTCAGCCTTCCAGCCTTTCGTATATCGGTAAAAGGAGTACCCAGCTTGTCAGGGGCAATTGGCTAACACTTGTGAGTCGCTTAGAGAGTGCATCATTTATGATGAAGCAGTAGAGAAATATAGGTGCTATTGCTATTTCTATTGCAAAAGTCCTTATGGAGACTTATGGAGAAGCACGGCAAAATGCAATGTTCGGCGTATCCAGTCATGGACAGACTGGAAAAAGGTGGGGGCTGCCTGATGAACTGACCTAAAAGAGGCTTGAGCCGAATGTGAAACGTATGGAGGCAGGAAGGTGTATCAGAACGGCCAGGAAGAGCAGCTAGGAATAGGAGTTCAGCCTGGATGGAATTTAGTCTCCCAGATCAGAAAAAGAACTATAAGTCCCGTGTTATTAAAGGACTGTGCTCTGTGTGAAACAAGTCAGTGAGGGAACTTAAATATATTAAGTAATATGTGTACTGTAACAACAAGGTTGAGAACCAACTACTAAGAAAGATTCAGTCATAAGTTCTGCATGTAAACAAAAGCTATTTTCTCTATGTTCACCAAGAAGTTGCCTGAAGTGATTTATAAATACCATTAAACATGCTACCAAGAATAATAAGAACAATTAATAATAAAGACATTTAAGGTGAGAGGACCAAGATCTAGTGTGAGATCTAGTGTGAAAGATCTAAGAGATCTGCCAATGTCACAGTCCCATTACCTGATTGCTCTCAACATGCATGTTCCAATCCATCAGTCCCACTGAAAGGCACACTGGGTGAGATAACACTCTCTTTTAGACGGTCTACAAAGCAGCAGTAGCTGAGTCCACCAAAAGGCTGCAGAGACCCCAACTCACTTTCTGCCCCTTAGAAGCCTCTCCTGGCCAAACAGCTGCCCACTCACGCTTCTGACCCATTCCCTCAGCGATTGAAGAGTTTAGAGCACAGACACACGTTTTCTCTCTTCCTGCCTTTTGCTTCCCTCCATGAGAAAGGGTCAGTTGCTCCTGCCTTTGCCATCTTGGTGCTAAATTGTCAACTGAGGGATTCCACTTCCCCCTCCAATGGGTGCAACAGTCAACAGGATCAATCTCATCACCAGCAACATCATTGTTATTGCTGCCTCTGCTTCCTCCTCCTCCTCCTCCTCCTCCTCCTCCCTTTTCTCTCTCCTTTTAGCATCACCAGGACATCTGGTCTAGTGGTTGTGGTGGTGTATTTGCTGCTCTTGGTACTGTTGCAAGAGAGTGGACAAAAGGAAATTGACAAGATCACATTTGAATCCTCCTGTTTCTTTAAGGTGCCTTATAGCAAGTGAGGAAACCACTGAGCCAGCAGGCATGAGGGAACAAGAGAGAGAAAAGGCCAGCGAACAGGGGAGTGAGTGAGCAAATCCAGTGTGAGATCTGGGATCCTCAGACCAGTAATCCACAAGGAAACTTATTCCAAAGAAATAAAAGTTTATTGTAAAGCATAAGGCAGAAAAAGATCCATTAACACGTTTTTGCGATATCTGAGGGCTACAGGAAAAAGTTAGCCTTTTAAACCTTCCCCCAGCCCCATCCTGTCCAAACCCTAGCTAAACCATACCACACACACCTCACCAAGGCAACCAAGCCTTTCCCAGGATGGGTAGCGACCTTGATGATGCCAGATGTACCGTTATCTCCCACATTGCAATCTCTCGGCTAGGCCTCAAACAGAACTACACTTATCCCTCCATATTTGCTAGGGTTAGGGGTATAAGACCCCTGTGAATATGGAAAAACCGCAAATAACAAAAACACCATGTTTTTACTTGAGAGGACACCTCTCTAGGAATCTCTAGGTCAGGGGTAGGCAACCTTTTTGAGCCGGGGGCCGGGTTGCTGTCCCTCAGACAACTGGGGGGCCGAAGCCGGGGGGGTGGAGTTTCCACCCCCCGGGGGCCATGCCTCCTCCTCTTTGCCGGCCCCTGACGGGGCCCCAGGCCCTGTCAGAGGCCAAGAAAGAGCCGGTGGGGGCCGCCAGTGCTGGAGGCCTCCCCCTCTTTGCTGGCCTGTGATGATTCCCTGGGAGCAATGCCCTGTGCATGGCCCTTACTCCCAGGGAGTCCCTTAAAAGAACTTTCCTTCTGCTGCCACCACCCAGTGAATTCAATGAACTATGTTTCCCAAGCACACACTGGGACTTGCTGGGACCTCTAGTTTCCTTTCTTGCTAGCCCACAACGACCAGTAGACCGAGCTTCAAGACGCGTGTACAGGGAGCAGAGAGAGAGACAGTAGGTACTTCTTAAAAGAAAGAAGTTTATTTTAAAGAAATAGCATAGAATAGAAAGGTATCATTCATGCAAAGCCAGCCATCCTGCTTCACAGGTACAGAAACATAATTACAAAGAGTTCATTTCAGCCAAGCTATTTGGGTAACATAACAAACGCACCTAATCGCACTCTCTATCACATTATCCTGAACTACTCACACAGTAGTGGGCTTTGTAGTTCTTGTGGAATTCTTGGAATCAGGGAGTTGGCTCCGTGCCAACTCTACCTGCATTCCTGAGCCGGTCCTCCAGCTGCTCAGAGGACAAAGAAAAGTACCTGGTTTCCCCAACCAAAGCCAAGATGGAGAACAAGAGAAAGCATGGTTTCCCCCTCAAGAGGAGAGAGGGAGAGAAAAAGAAAGCATGGTCCTACAGGGTATTTTAAAGTCCTCCCCTGGAACCTTCTTGAAACTGCCGCTCTGGCACTGCTGATTGGCCAGGTGAACCTTACGTCAGCTATGATGTAGCTGCTCATTAGCATGTGATGTCAGTTCTCATTAGCATGTATCTCCTCCTAGATTAACCCTTTGTAGTCAGGAGAAGTTTCCAAATGACAGGATGACCTAGTCATCACATAGCCCCTGACGGGGTGCCAGGCCCCATCAAAGGCCAGCAAAAAAGCCGGCAGGGGCCGCCAGCGCTGGAGACCTCCGCCTCTTTGCCGGCCCCTGATGCCAGAGGCCTGCTGACGCCGCAGGAGCCCTCCTGGAGGGCCCCAGTGAAGGCAAGGGGCCTCCCAGAGGCCCGCTGATGCCACTGGGGCCCTCCTGGAGTACCCCAGTGAAGGCAACGGGCCTCCCAGAGGCCCGCTGCCACCGCAGGAGCCCTCCTCAATGGCCCCAGCGAAGGCAACGGGCCTCTGGGAGGCCCACTGTCACTGCCAGAGCCTTCCTGGAGGGCCCCAGCGAAGGCAACGGGCCTCTGGGAGGCCCGCTGCCGCAGCAGGAGCCCTCCTGGAGGGCCCCAGTGAAGGCAACGGACCTCCCAGAGGCCCACTGCCGCCGCAGGAACTCTCCTGGAGGACCCCAGCGAAGGCAACGGGCCTCTGGGAGGCCCGCTGCTGCCGCCGGAGCCCTCCTGCAGGGCCCCATCAAAGGCAACGGGCCTCCCAGAGGCCCACTTCCACCACCGGAGCCCTCCTGGAGGGCCCTAGCGAAGGCAACGGGCCTCCCAAAGGCCCACTGCCGCTGCTGGAGCTCTCCAGGAGGGCCCCACGAAGGCAATGGGCTTCTGGGAGGCCCGCTGCCGCCGCTGGAGCCCTCCAGGAAGACTCCAGTGAAGGCAACGGGCCTCTGGGAGGCCCGCTGCCGCCACCAGAGCCCTCCTGGAGGGCCTCAGCGATGGCAACGGGCTTCTCAGAGGCCCGCTGCTGCCGTCGTAGCCCTGGTCGAGGGCTCTGGTGGCCTCCGCGGGCCTCCGCGAAGTCTCGCGCGACCTTTGTGATCGTGCGAGACTTCGCACCGCCATTTTTTTCAAAAGTCTCGCATGACCTCGGGGAAGGTCGCACAAGACTTCGCCGCCATTTTGAAAAAAATGGCAGCGCCTGGGAGCCGGAATCGGCGGCGGCGGTGGCAGGGGCAGGCAGGGGCCGGCCAAAAGATCTCCGCAGGTCGCATCTGGCCCGCGGGCCAGAGGTTGCTGACCTCTGCTCTAGGTCCTCCTGCGCAACTCTGGTCAACATCCGACAGACACTGACCCTAGAACTGCACTGGAGGAACTATAAATGCCTAGTATAGTATTCTCTCTAGGTCTTTCAGTGCATCTTTTAGTTAAATTTGACCATAGAGTTGCACTGGAGGGCTTAGATATTTCTAGAGAGAACATATTAATCAAATCCGTGCATAATCAAATCCGCAAATATCAAAGCCACAAATATGGAGGGATGACTGTATATGCAATTAATGTCTCTATTCTCTCCCAACCCCCCTTCCACCATAACTCCTAGAGAGAACAAGAATAATAACAGTTACTGAGGTGATCTGGGGGTGATCCCTGGAGCAACCAGCCCTGTGTGTGGCTCTTACTCCCAGGGCATCCCCTTCACACTTTCCCCTCTAGGATCTCCTAGGTCTACATTCCCACTCCCTGCCGAGCTGAATGAGACCCCCTGGAGATCCTGTAGTCTCGCTGCCACTACCCAGTGAATCTCTACGTTTTCCCTCAGCACACACTGGGTGTGATGTAAGGTACCTTTAAGACACAGCCTTTAATGATATCACCTGTAGTATATATACTATTAAGAGGGTTGGAGAGGTATTGATTGTTCTCTCTTCCTCATCTCCCAAGGTAAACTCTGTAAAATACATGGGTCACATAGTGACTGCTGAAGGAGTCAGACCAGATTCTGAGAAAGTAAAGGCTGTCCAAGAAATGAAATCGCCCGAGGATAAGCAGGGGGTCCTGAGATTTTTAGGGTCAGCACAATATTTGGCAAAGTATATTCCACAAGAGGCAGAGCTGATGGCCCCATTGAGAAAGCTGTTTAAAAAGAATGTAGTTTTTCAGTGGATGCCAGAGCATCAAAAAGCCTTCGATGCTATCAAACAAAAGTTATGTAGCACACCTGTGCTTCAATATTTTGATGTGACAAAGCCAGTTGTAATTCAGGCAGATGCATCAAAAGATGGCTTAGGAGCATGTCTGCTTCAGGACAATAAGCCAGTGTCCTATGCCTCAAGGTCTCTTAACTCAGCAGAAAAAAATTATGCACAAATAGAGAAAGAATTGCTTGCGGTTGTATATGCGGTACGAAAGTTTCATCAATATGTGTTTGGTAAAACTGTGTTAGTTCAATCTGATCACAAGCCTTTAGAGTCAATCTGCAAAAAACCAATAGGCAGTGCCCCTGCTCGATTGCAACGAATGCTTTTGCAGCTTCAAAGGTATCAACTTAACATTGTATATACCCCAGGTAAACTTATATATCTGGCTGATACCTTGTCAAGAGCCACTGTAGATCCTCCTTGTAGTGAAGAGCATTCCATGGGAGATGAGAAAGTAATACATGAGGTGAATGCTTTAGCAATGCATCCAGACAAAGTGTCTATAATACAAGAGGCAACAAAATGTGATCCCCAGCTTAAGATGGTTCAAACATACCTAGATCAAGGATGGCCACAATATATGAGAGATGTAAGTCCGATAGCAAAAGCTTTCTGGCCAGTTAAAGATCATGTGTGGTGCCAGGATGGAGTTCTTTTTATGGGAGAAAGAATGATTATTCCAACAAGTCAAAGACCAAATGTACTTACACAACTTCATGAGTCTCATCAAGGGATTCAAAGGACCAAAGAAAGAGCAAGGAAATTAATGTATTGGCCGGGTATGTCAAGAGATATTGAGCTGGCTGTGGGGAGCTGTAGTGTTTGTGCATGTTTTGCTCCAAACAACCAAAAGGAACCACTCAAACCACATGATATCCCTGAAGTACCATGGGAAAAGGTGGGGATAGACATTTTTGAACAGGATAGTTGTCCATTTCTGTTGATAGTTGATTATTTTTCAAAATATCCAGAAATAATAAGTCTACCTGATAAAGCTGCAAAAACAGTAATTTGTAGGCTTAAGTCTGTGTTTGCTCGCCATGGGATACCAAGAATAGTGATGAGTGATAACATGCCATTTGCTAGTCAAGAATTTAAAACATTTGCTAAAGAATGGGGGTTTGAACAATGCTTTAGTAGTCCAGGATATGCACAATCTAATGGAATGGCAGAACGAGCAATTCAGTCTATTAAACAGCTTATGAACAAAGTAGGGAAGGCTGGTGGGGATTTACATCTAGCATTGTTGGAATATTGCAATACACCAGTCACAGGGTTGTCATATTCACCTGCGCAAATGTTGATGGGCAGGATGTTGAGAAGTAAACTTCCCATAACAACTGGTTTATTATGCCCTAAGATTCCTATGAATGTGCATCAAGATCTACAAAGAGTTCAGTAAAGACAAAAACATTTTTATGATCGAACAGCTAGACCACTTCAACCATTTTCCAGCGATGGAGGGAGGTAATCCTCAATTGGGTTAGTTCCCTCCTCTCGCTCCAATAGGCAGGGACTAGGAAGTTGCAGGTGACGTCAAGGAGGGAACGCCCCTGACCTTCCAGTCTTGTTCCTGCCTCGCTCCAGATAGGTCATTCTTCCTCTTTTTCTCCTTCTCCATCTTTACAAACAATAATAATAATAATAATAATAATCCTTTCCTTCTCCTTCCCTTCCTTCCTTCCGAGTGCAGGACTTGATAGGGAGTCAGGAGCTACAGCATGGAGGATGCGGAGGAGAGTCCCGGCATGTCCGGGGATTCCTCGCAGATTGAGGTTGCCCTGCAGCGAGTCCGCACAGCGGCACAAGCAGGGACCCCCAGATTGGCGCGGCCGGAGGAGGGAGAACCCTCGTCTCCGAGCCCAGATGCGCCACAGCACTTACTCCCTTCCTGGAATCGGGAAGGAGTGGTGCTACCAGCGTAACCCATCGGGCATGTAAGTAGCCCTTCTCTGCCTCTCCCAGCAGCCTCTCCCTTCACCCTCTCCCCCGAGATTTCCTCCCTTCTGGCCTCCCTAATCGCAGCGCAGGCTTCGGTCTTAGCAGGCCAGGTCGCCCCTTCCCCCTTACTCCATCCTCAGTCCTTGCCTAGTGAGATACCAGCGGCCCTTCCTCCTTCCCAAAACCCTCCCAGGGACTCTGTCAGGAGGCTCAACGATTCCCCCCACCGGGCTCACTCACCCTCTTCTACATTGCCAGCCAGATCGTCATCAGAAGCCATTCCAGCCAATGAGAGGGGCAAATTCAAACCTAGGCTGCACAAACGCCTCAGAGCGGTTAAAAGTGGCAGTAAAAAGCTCGCCAAACCCACTCACTCTAAGGCCTCTTATAAGAGAAGGGCAACATCTAGTGGCCATCAGTCAAACTACAAGAAAGCTAAACTGCTACTTTCCAATCATTCCTCAGATGAATCTATGGATAACTCCCAGTCACAGTCAGTCTCTGAGGGGGGGTGAAAATGATCTTTCTGAAGAAGAGGAGATGGATACCCCCCTTCCTCCTCCCTCTGCCAGACTATTTACTGCTGATGATTTTTCCATTCTCCTGAAGAAAGCCATTAAGGCTCTGGAATTGACTGACACACCCAAACCTACTCAGGTTCTGGACACTGATTTACCTCAGGGAAAGGGTGACTCCTTCCCACGTCCTTGTCCTCCTTGCACAGAGGTCCCATTCCCTGCTGACTTTATGAGAGTGGTCAGAGAAAAGTGGTCCAAACCTGCAACTGTAAGACCAAACCCTTCAATAGTCAAACAATTTTACACCTTACCATCCTCAGTGATGTCAAAATTTCAAGTCCCTTTGGTTGATGCACCTGTCTCACAACTCGTTTCCTCAGCCATTTACGCCAAAGATGGCGATGACACTAAAAATTCCAGAAGACAAAAGAGCAGAGTCGGCCTTAAAAAGAAGTTTCGAGGTTTCTTCCTCAGCCATCAGGGCTTCATCCTCCGTCTCTATCCTCTCAAGGGCTGCTTATGACTGGGCCAAAGACCTTATCCAGCTTGTGCCCAAAGGTGACACCAAGCTTCGTCAGGGTATAAATAAGCTAGTGAAAGTTCTGGCATTCACTTCAGATGCTTCACTTGACATGATCCAATTTTGTGCCAGGGCCCAGGCTGCCTCTATTCCGGTGAGAAGGCAGATTTGGCTAAAAAAACTGGCAAGTCGATATGCGATCCAAACAGAACCTCAGTATGGCTCCCTTCGGGGGATCAAAACTCTTCGGTGATGTGCTGGACCCTATACTCATCGAGACTAAAGACAAAAAGAAGGCGCTTCCATCCTTATATAGATGCGACGACAAAAAGTCCTCCCGCCAGGGTCAATCATCTGGTCGTTCCTTTCGTAACAACAGCAACTCCGCCTTCAAACAAAGAGACAACAGATATGGAAAACAACAACAATGGCCTGATCGAAGATTTTCACCTAAACATCAGTCACAGTCTAGAGCCTTCGGAAAAACTGCCTCCAACAACCCTGGATCCTCCAACCCTGGCAAACAGGGAACCAATCAGCGATCCTGACTACCCACCGGATCTGGTGGGAGGCAAGCTACAACATTTCCACCATGTTTGGCAAACAACCACATCAGACAGATGGGTCTTGTCGACTATTTCACAGGGCTACTTGATAGACTTTATTCACCCTCCCCGCGACCATTTCACAGTTTCACCAAGGTCGAAGCGTCCACGCAAACACCTCCTGATGCTGGAGGCCATCGATCACCTACTGAAGATAGGGGCAATCGAAATAGTACCACCTCCAGAGAGACACAAGGGGTGCTACTCCATCCTGTTTATAGTGCCCAAGAAAAACAAATCATGGAGGGCAGTCCTGGACTTAAAGAGGGTCAACAAGAGTGTCCGAAAACGTCATTTCAGAATGGAGACTCTAAAGACAATATTAGAGTCATTAAAACCACGAGTCTACATGGCAGCCCCAGATTTAAGGGAGGCTTATTTGCACATTTGGATACACCCATCTCACCACAGATACCTCCGTTTTTGTTACAACAAACGTCACTTCCAATACAGGGTGCTTCCATTTGGCCTCTCATCAGCCCCAAGAGTTTTCAGCAAAATAATGATAGCCTTAGTCGCACACTGGAGACTACAGGGCCTATACGTCTTCCCATATTTAGACGATTTACTGATTGCCGCCCCAACCTTTCAACAGGCCTCCAGCGATGTCACTGCGGTGTTACATTCGTTGTCTCTCCATGGTTTTCTGGTAAATCATGGGAAGAGCCACCTTATCCCTTCTCAGACGATTCTACACTTAGGATCTTTGATAGATACCCTCAAGGGAGTTGTATCACTGCCACCACAACGGATAAAGGACATTCAAGACTTGATAACCTCCATTCTTCCTTTACCATCAATAGATCTACTTCTCCTTGCAAGGTTTCAGGGACTCATGATATCAGCCATGTCCTGTGTCCCCTGGGCTCGATTTCACTCAAGGGAACTGCAATGGCTGCTCCTACCCTTTCAACAGATGATTACCCAAAAGAGACACAAACAGGTTCGTGTGCCCCAAAGCGTAAAAAGGTCACTACAATGGTGGATGTCCAATCGATATGGCTTCTTCACCAGATATAAATAACCACAGATGCAAGTCTCCACGGATGGGGTGCCACCCTCGGCACACACGTGGCTCAAGGCAGGTGGTCAGATCACGAAAGAGCCCACAGCATCAATTGGCTGGAACTCAGGGCGATCCGCCTGGCCCTTCTGGCCTTTGCCCAGCTTGTAAACCACACCCATGTTTTGGTCAGGACGGACAACATCACAGCAAAAGCTCATGTCAACAGAGAGGGCAGAACCAGATCACGAGCGCTGATGCAGGAGACCAAAAGTCTAATAAGTTGGTCGGAAATCAACCTCCTGTCTCTAAGGGCCGAACACATAAAAGGGACTCTAAACACCAAAGCAGACTGGCTAAGCAGGACAGACATAGATCAAGCAGAATGGCATCTCCATCCAGAGGTATTTCAAATGATATCCCGGTCTCTGGGGACTCCCATGTTAGATCTGTTCACATCCCCAGTAAACAATCAGCTACCGAGATTCTTCTCCCGATTCCCATCTCAGGTTTCAGAGGACACAGACGCCCTTCATGCTCCGTGGCCTCCGGGTCTGCTCTATGCCTTTCCCCCGATCCCAATGATATCCAGGTGCCTGCTAAAGCTAAGAAGCGAAAGAGCTACCCTGATATTTGTTGCTCCACATTGGCCAAGAAGGGCCTGGTTTCCAGAAATCTTATCCCTATCACAGGACAAGTTCAGACTTCCTCTGCGCCCAGACCTGTTATCCCAGGGTCAGATATTTCATCCAGACCCACAATGGCTCAGTCTTCACGCATGGAGACTGAACGCCTCATCCTGTTAAGAGATGGCCTAAATGCTCAGGTAGTTGATACCATCATCCAGTCTAGAAGACCCTCGACTAGGCGAATATATGAGTACACTTACCGCAACTTCACTTCTTGGTGTAACTCAAATAATATATCTACAGCCTCATTCTCAGTAGGCGACCTTCTCCTCTACCTTCAACAAGGACTTGATAAGGGACTCAAGCCCAACACTCTAAAAAGACAAATATCAGCAATCACTTCGGCTCTACCTGTCAAACTATCAAGTCAGATTTCTTCCCATCCTTATGTCAAGAAATTCTTGAGGGCAGCTACACTACTTGGTCCTCCCATAGTTCACCGTTATCCAACTTGGGACCTCCATTTAGTTTTGGCAGCTCTCACTACAGTTCCTTTTGAACCACTACACCAAATGGACATCAAATTCCTTACTTGGAAGGTGTTATTTCTTATAGCCATTACCTCTGCCAGAAGAGTCTCTGAGCTAGCAGCCTTGTCAGTCAGATCAGAGCTTTGTTCTTTCAGAGAGGACTCAGTGGTGTTACGTCTAGACCCAACATTTATTCCCAAAGTCAACTCTACCTTCCACAGGTCCCAGGAGATTGTGTTACCGTCTTTCTGCCCTAAACCCAAAAGACAATTAGAAAAAACCTGGCACACGTTAGATGTCCGGCCGGCCCTTCAAATCTACATCAAGTGTACACGATGTTTTCGTACTTCTGATCGCCTGTTTGTCTCTTTTGCTGCTTCATCTAAGGGCAAAAGAGTGTCCTCCTCCACACTATCTAGGTGGTTAAGAGACTGCATATCCAAATGTTATACTTCTAATAGCTCATCTGCCTCTCGGGCTATCACTGCCCATTCTACACGCAGTGCTGCCACATCGGCTGCCCTCTCCACTAATGCCCCCCTGTTAGATATATGTAGGGCTGCCACTTGGGCTTCCCCCTCCACTTTTGTCCGCCACTACCATTTGGATGTTTTCCAATCCGCAGAGGCTTCGTTTGGTAGACGAGTCCTCCAAGCGATTGTCTAGTTGCCATTGTCAGTTTTCCCTCCCACACTAGATAGCTTTGGCATATCCCAATTGAGGATTCCATCCCTCCATTGCTGGAAAAATGAACATTGGCTTACCTTGTGATATGTTTGTTTTCAGCGATGGAGGCGATGGAATCCTGCCCTCCCAGAACTGAGGTCACGCTTCGGTTTTGGAGAGGATAAGCTAGATACAAGTTGTTTTGTACATAGTTTTGCTGTTCTTAACCTTCTATATGTTAGTGTTAAATAATCTTTAGCTTTGGCTGTTACAACGACTGGAAGGTCAGGGGCGTTCCCTCCTTGACGTCACCTGCAACTTCCTAGTCCCTGCCTATTGGAGCGAGAGGAGGGAACTAACCCAATTCAGGATTCCATCGCCTCCATCGCTGAAAACAAACATATCACAAGGTAAGCCAATGTTCATTTACAAGAGCAAGATGCAGTTTGGATGCGATCTAATGACCCCAAGGAAAGATGGCTTCCTGCCACAGTGATAGAAAGATGTAAACAACCACGGTCATACCAAATAAAGACTCTTAATGGTAGGATATATCGGCATAATAGATGCCAATTGAGAAAACAGATGCCAGAAATGATCAGAGACAGAAGTGTAAGACCAGATGCATTAACCAATGGATATGGTGGGGCTCCTGAGAATAATGATGAGGTGCAAACATCACCAACAGCAGATAGGCAACTGACATATATAACATCATATGGTAGACCAGTGTTTAGGCCAGAGAGATATACTTCTTGAAAATGCACCTTGGCCCTAAGGTGACTTTTTATGATTTGTGTAAGTTAGGTCAATGAGAAATATTGTATTCTTTGTATTTATGTTTTCTACATATGTTTTTAAAATTCTGTATACAATGTGTTACTTTCTAAAGTGTATAATTATTGCTTTTATATTTCCATGAAAGGGAGATGTGATGTAAGGTACCTTTAAGACATAGCCCTTAGTGATATCACCTGTAGTATATATACTATTAAGAGGGTTGGAGAGGGATTGATTGTTCTCTCTTCCTCATCTCACTCTCCTGGGACTGGCTGTGCTCAGTAGCTCATGGATGAATAAACTTACTGCTCTTACTTGAAGGCTGGACTCTGTGTGGATTGTTATAAGATTGGATTCCAACAGCAGACATCACACTGGGACTTCCTAGGGATCTCTCCAGTTTAAGCAATCAATAATCAGCAACCGAGCTAAAAAGCACGTGTCCAGGAGCAGAGAGAGCCAGCAGATACTTTTAAAGAAAGATATTTATTTTTAAAGAAATAGCATAGGATAGGAAGGTATCATTCATGCAAAGCCTCCTTGCCTTGCAGGTATAGAAAGCATAGTTACGAAGTATTCATTTCAGACAAGCTATTAGATAAACATAACAAAACCTAAACGCACTATCTAACACATTCCCTAGCTACTCACATAGTGATGGGATTTGCAGTTCATGTTGATTTCTTGGATGCAAGGAGCTGGCCCTCATGGCCTAGCTCCACTTGCATCACTTTTGCCTGCCTCCGTGCAAGCACACAGCTGGTTTCCCCAAACAAACACAAAGATGGAGAACAAAGGAAGCATGGTCCTACAGGGTATTTAAAGTCCTCTCCTGGAACCTTCTTGAAAAGGCCGCTCTGGCACTGCTGATTGACCAGGTGAGCCTTACGTCAGCTATGATGTAGCTGCTCATTAGCATGTGATGTCAGCTCTCATTAGCATGTACCTCCCCCCAGATTAACCCTTTGTGGTTCAGGGGAAGTCCCCAAGTGACTGGAGGGCCCAGTCATTACAGTTACAATGAGAAATATATATATCCCAAAAAAACCCACTACACAACTAAGTGAACCTAAGTAACTAAATACATACAATTCCCAACCTAACCTTACTAATAGCAGTGCAACTCCACAACAGTGTATATATATTTATATGGATTAACATTGTAACTGGATTCAAGATTGGTTCTGACATCTAGGTAGCAAACGGAATCATAATGATCACACAAGGAGCCGGACAGCGTTTGATTTTTTCTGCAGCAGCGGCCCAGGAACATCCTGCCAGCACCGAACCTCTGAAGAGGTGACGCTGGAGGCCTAGGAAGCACCCACAAGTCAGTATATCTCTTTCCTTCCCAACACACACACACACACACACACACACACACACACACACACACACACTTTGCTTAGCCTTACCAGCCATAAATATGTGCCCAGTGCAGAGGCTGGGGGACTCAGGTATGCATGTACTTACCAAATAGGGCAGGAGCCCAGGAGTAACCAGCAGATAGGGAAACTCTTGGGCTTTTTGGCAGCATGTGGTGCTGGTTGTTTCTTGTTGCTGCTGTTGTGGTGGCAATAGTGGGTGAAATTTGGTGGCTAACTCTGACAGCCTCACACAGCAGGCAAGCTGGGAAAACAGGGTTTGCAAGGCTTGTATATATATTTGGCAGGAGAGGATCCCTGTTGGTTGCAGGAGAAAAGCTTGACTGTCTGAGCACATGGATTGCTTTTCTTCTTTCTTTTTTAAAGAAAGAAAGTGAGAATGGAAAGGAAGAATAGGGCCTGGTCCTTCCCTTTCCCATGTCTCAATCGTGTGTGTGTGTGTGTGTGTATGTATAGCAAATATCCCACACAAGCTGCTGCCCTCTTCAGTCCGGTTCTTCGTGACCTCTCCCCAGCCCTCCCTGCATCCCCAACAAGGCTGGGTGGAATCCAGAAATATTTGGTTATTTTCAAAGTAAACAGGTTGGTGGGGATCCTGAAGCTTTTATAATCCTTTTGGAAAGATGTTGATTTTTTTAAAAAAAAAATTATCTGCACAGATGAAACCAATTAAGATGCTGCTTTCCAGCCAGTCATAATGCAACATTTTACTCATATTAATGTTTCAGTCTTCCATTTTCATTATTTGTTTTTGTATTTAAAAGTGAATTATTCATTTAGTGACACTGTTGGATTTGTGCTGTTGCTGGTATTTTGGGTCGTTGCCCCAGTAACATGTCTTTCTTTGTATAGCTACCAATGGAAGAGCCATCTCCTAAAAGACCAAGAGGAAGACCAAAAGGAAGCACAAACAAGAGTCCATCTCAAGCAGCTCAGAAGGTGAGCTTACTCCAAAGCAAAAGATTTGCTTGGATTATTATCCACTCATTAGCTAGTAACCACAGGTTTCCACATATTTAACTTTTGAACTGCAGGGTTTGTGTTATTTTAATATTATTTCATGTTGGAATGTTTGGGTATGATAGAGTATGTTACAGGCAGTTTTCCTTATCCAACTTAAGAATCATAGAATCGTAAAGTTGGAAGAGACTGCAAGAGCTATCCAGTCCAACCCCCTTCTGCCATGCAGGAACTCTCAATCAAAGCATTTCCATTGAGAGATGGCCATCCAGCCGCCGTTTAAAGACTTTCAAGGAAGGAGACTCCACCACAATCTCTGAAGAAGGAGTGTGTTCCACTGTTGAACAGCCCTTACTCTCAGGAAGTTCCTCCTAATGCTGAGGTGGAATCTCCTTTCCTGGAGCTTGCATCCATTGCTCCATTGTCTGGAGCAGCAGAAAACAAGCTTACTCCCTCCTCAATATGGCATCCCTTCTAATATTTAAACAGGGCTGTCATATCACCTCTTAACCTTCTCTTCTCCAGGCTAAACTTCCCCAGCTCACTAAGTCGTTCCTCATTGTACATGGTTTCCAGGCCCTTCACCATTTTAATTGCCCTCCTTTGGACATAATCCAGTTTCTCAATGTCCTTTTTAAATTGTTTTGCCCAGAACTGGACACAATATTCCAGGTGGGACCTGACCAAAGCAGAATATAGTGGCACTATTACTTCTCTTGATCTAGGCACTATACTTTTGATGCAGCCTAAAATTGCACTGACCTTTTTAGCTGCCGCATCGCACTGTTGACTCATGTTCAACTTGTGGTCTCCTTGAACTCCTAGATCCCTTTCACACTTAGAAGTCTCTCGTTCAGCCAGGTGTCCCCCATAATCCTATATATGTGTACTACATTTTTCTGCCCTAAGTGCAGTACCTTACATTTCTCCCTGTTGAATTTCATTTTGTTAGCTTTGGCCCAGCTTTCTAGTCTATTCAGGTCATTTTGAATTTTAATCCTGTCCTCTGGGGTATTAGCTACTCCTCCTAGTTTGGTGTCATCTGCAAATTTGATGAGTATGCCCCCAATTTTGTCATCCAAGTCATTAATAAAGATATTGAATAGCACTGGCCCCAGGACAGAGGCCTGTAGGACCTCACTGGTCACTTCTCTCCAGAATGAACAGGAGCCATTGTTGAGCATCCTTTGGGTTTGGTCAGTCAGCTAATTACAAATCCATGTAACAGTTGCCTTGTCTAGCCCACATTTTACAAGCTTGTTTGCAAGAATGTCATGAGAAACCTTGTCAAAGGCCTTACTGAAATCAAGATATACTATACTATATAAATCAAGAAACACACACACACACACACACACACACACACACCTTCATGGTCTCTGTGCCTCACAGAATAGGGTTTGCACCTGCTCAGAGTTTCCATTTGAAAGCTGAGCAGATTGGCCTCCCACTCCCATGTACTGAGCATGCCCAATCTCGCCAGTCTTGCGTCACCATCAGTTCTCTGTTGTCCACCACAAGAAAAACACGCCTTTCAGATTGCTCCTTAGCTGAATAGCTTCTCGTGTATGGTAGATGGATCTTTTTTGTGATTTCTTGTTTTTCTTATTTTTCATGTTGAGTATTGCCCTTGGAGAGCTTCGAAGTGAGTCACTTTTAACAAGGTTCCCCTTTTTGTGTATTGTCTTCCCAGGCGGGCACCTTACTTCCTGTTCTTCTGTGGCTTCCATGTCTTTTTTTAATCTTTGTGTTGATTGTAATTGCAAAGTTGCCCTCACTGATGGACATTCTAAATGCCTTTTCTACTTGGGTGAGGCCTTGATGTCTGCTTTGACACCCACACTAGTCTTGACAGCAGCAATGGCATTGGAAACTACTATGGCTTTCTTGCTACTGGCTTCAACACCATTTTGGTCACTGGTTCAGACTCAACATTGACGGTGTTGACCTCAGCTTCTTTGAGTGCCCCATTACCACCTGGCTCAACACTCGCTCCATCTTTGCTGGTGATGGTCTCTCCTCTGCCACCAATTCCGATATTGGTTCCATCGCAGATATTTGCCTCACCAGTTTGGGCTTATAGGCTCTTTCTATCGCCATCAGCCCCTCAACACCATGATGTATCGATCTCAGAGGTCTCTGACACTATCTAGATACCAAGTTGAATTGTTGGTGGCATTACTATCAAGACTCACCTTGCATCTTGGCATCGTATATTGGTTGATATCGAGCTGAAGAATACTGGAGAGAAAGCCCTTCTTCCTACCGGTCTTACTCTCCTTACAGAGATCATTACCACCATAGGGAGCTGCACTACAACTCTCCCTCTCGATTTCGATCTCAATCCCAATCTCCACACTGTGTTCATGAGTCTCGGCATGAGTATGATGCCACCAGAGTGCCTTCACCTCTGCCTCTCTGCATCTCTGTTTCAATCGATGCTAGTAGCTCAAATCCCACTATTGACATCAGTTGTGACACCTATTCCTGCCATCATCCCAATTGTGTCCTTGATGTTGGTGTCTCAATCTATGTCTTCTCCTGCTGTTACACAGGTGTCCCAGTTTTTTACCCCCACCATCCTTCAACAATCTACTGAGGAATCTGCTTATGACACAGAAATGTCACCAGCTTTGTCTTCTCCTGTTATTGCATCTCCTCAGGAAGAAGTTGAAGGCACCACACCTCAGTCTCCAAATAAGGATGGTCAGCTTTTCTCACACATGTTCCAGAGGATGGCTCGGGTGATAGGACTCCAGGTTGATGTCGCTCCTGAGCCAGCGAGAGATCCTGTCTTTCAAATAGTTGAAACTGCTGCAGTTTCACCAGCTGTTCTTGCCTTCTTGGCCTCACTGTCTGATGTCATGAATCTTTCTTGGCTGTAGCCCTCATCTGTACTACTTGCTTTGAGGAAGCTGGAGGGTCTGTACAAAGCCCAACCTGATACTGCACCTTATCTCTTCACCAGCTCTACTACTAACTCTTTGGTGGTTGAGTCTATCTCCAAATCCTCTGGTAAAACCCATTCTGCTCCATTGGACAAGGAGAGCAGATGTCTTGACATCTTTGGCTGATGCTTCTATTCTTTGGCTGCCCTTTCTGCTAAGGTGGTAACATACAGGCGTGCATGGGTGCCTACCAAGTTTTTGTGGGATAAGTTGGATGCTTTCTTCCCTTATTTGCCAGAAGAACAAAAGGTGGCTGTTTTGATTTCTACACTGAAGCTCTTTCCTTGATCAACCAACAGATCTACTTGGCTCTGTGAACTATGCTGTCAAATTCATGTCAGGTGCTGTTGCACTTCATCGCTATGCTTGGCTCAGGTCTACTGATCTCACTGAGGAGGCTAAGAAGCATATTGAGGATCTGCCCTTTGAAGGTGATGGTCTTTTTGCAGCCAAGACCGACTCTTCTATGGATACATTGCTAAAGCGTGCCTTACAGGCAAGAGGTTGGGAGTCACCAGTCAAAAACCACAGTACCATAAAGCACAGTGGCGTGCTCAGCCTGCCCCTTCTAATTATTCTAGGCCTCGTTTTCTGGCCTCTATGCAATAGAGGCTTTCTCTCAGAAGATAGCTCCTCTTCCAGGAGGCCTTGCATACAGAGCTATCCCCAACAACAACTGCAACTACAATCCCACTACAAATGGGTTGGACAAAATATTCTGGGAAAAAGATAAGGGGAAGGTGTCTAAACTATAGAAAATATTACTGAAATGAGAATTGGAGCAGGAGACATTAAGATATATGATAAAATAGGCATAGGAAATAGGCCATAATCTCACCTTTGAAAACCGGGAAAATGCATGGGAAAAGATTAGTAAATTCACAGCATCCCAGGATCTTAAAGATCTTAAAGAAAATTACATCTTCTTTCTCTGAAGATGCCAGCCACAGATGCTGGCCAAACATCAGGAAAAAACTTTTCTGGAACATGGCCACATAGCCCGAAAAACCCACAAAAAACTATACATAAAGATAATTAAGAGGTGGTATTACACACTATTGAGATTGGCTAAAATATATTATAGATTAGGGCAAAATAAATGTTGGAAATGTCACTAAAAGAAGAGCTCACATTATCATAATGTGGTGCTCCTGCTCCAGAATTAAAAATACTGGTATAAAATACACACAAAAATACAAGAAATATTGAAGTTAAATTAGCCCATGGTCCAGGAATTAGCCCATGGTCTCCTAAATATGACTTCCTTTATGGGTCCAGAGACAGAAAAAAAGAGGATTGGAGAATAGTTCTATACTTAGTTACAGCCACTGGATTATTATTGTCAAAAAGTTGGAAATTAGACTACATGCCAAATATAGAGGAATAGATACAGAAGATCATGGACACCTGGAATATTGTGTCCAGTTCTGGGCACCACAATTTAAAAAGGATGTTGAGAAACTGTAGCGTGTCCAAAGGAGGACGACTAAAATGGTGAAAGGTCTGGAAACCATGTCCTATGAGGAACTACTCAGGGAGCTGGGGATGTTTAGCCTGGAGAAGAGAAGGTTAAGAGGTGATATGATAGCCCTGTTTAAATATTTGAAAGGATGTCATATTGAGGAGGGAGCAAGCTTGTTTTCTGCTGCTCCAGAGACTAGAACACGGAACAATAGATGCAAGCTACAGGAAAAGAGATTCCACCTCAACATTAGGAAGAACTTCCTGATTCGACAGTGGAACACACTCCCTCGGAGTGTAGTGGAGTCTCCTTCCTTGGAGGTCTTTAAGCAGAGGCTAGATGGCCATCTGTCAGGGATGCTTTGATTTGGATTTCCTGCATGGCAGGGGGTTGGACTGGATGGCCCGTGCGGTCTCTTCCAACTCTATGATTCTATGATTCTATAAGGCCTGGGAGGGAGCGAAAGGACAGGCCCAACGCCATTGGGCCTGAAGAGGAAGAGCCCTCCCCTCCCTCCTCCCAATTGTCATCTTCTGGCTTTAGAGAGAGTGAAAGGACAGGCCCAACGCCATTGGGCCTGAAGAGGAAGAACCCTCCCCTCCCTCCTTCCAACTGTCATCTTCTGGCTTTAGAGAGAGAGAAAGGACAGGCCCAACGCCATTGGGCCTGAAGAGGAAGAGCCCTCCCCTCCCTCCTCCCAATTGTCATCTTCTGGCTTTAGTGAAAGGACAGGCCCAACGCCATTGGGCCTGAAGAGGAAGAACCCTCCCCTCCCTCCTTCCAACTGTCATCTTCTGGCTTTAGAGAGAGAGAAAGGACAGGCCAAACGCCACCGGGCCCAGCCTCGATTAAGAAGTCAAACCCTCCCTCCAGTCCATCTGCCTCAGAGGGAGAGAAGAATGCTGGACCTGATCCCCACCCCCCTCATCGTTCCCTTCTCCTTTTGTGTTGCGTCTTTTAGATTGTAAGCCTGAGGGCAGGGAACCGTCTATTATCCCCTCTGTTGTAAGCCACTCAGATTCCCAGTGATTGGGTGGCATATAAATAAATCCTATTATTATTATTATTATTATTATTATTATTATTATTATTATTATTAGGAGAGGTGGATATATTAACAGCTTTGATTAATAAAAAACTATTGGATGTATTAATCTGATCTTAAATTTAATAAAGATTATTTTTGAAAATAGATTTTAAAAGTGAATTATTCATTTAGTGACACAGTTGGATTTGTGCTGTTGCTGGTATTTTGGGTCGTTGCCCCAGTAACATGTCTTCCTTTGTATAGCTACCAATGGAAGAGCCATCTCCTAAAAGACCAAGAGGAAGACCAAAAGGAAGCACAAACAAGAGTCCATCTCAAGCAGCTCAGAAGGTGAGCTTACTCCAAAGCAAAAGATTTGCTTGGATTATTATCCACTCATTAGCCAGTAACCACAGGTTTCCACATATTTAACTTTTGAACTGCAGGGTTTGTGTTATTTTAATATTATTTCATGTTGGAATGTTTGGGTATGATAGAGTATGTTACAGGCAGTTTTCCTTATCCAACTTTAAAAAAATACACACACACAGACGTATGTTCGTGTGCATTCAGGACTGTAGTCTAGAAGAAAGAAATCTTTACTGCAGTAAAACTGGAACATTCTGACTGCCTTTTCTTCAAGGCGCCATACAGCAGGCTGGGAAGGAGAAAAAGAGGGAAGAAGCGAGTGAGCGGGAGAGAAAGAGAGCCGTCTCAGCGAGTGAATGGAGCCTTGGTAATGAGCGCACCAAGCGCCGGAGCCGACCAGCCTTCCACTTCTTCTGCGGCAGCAGCAGCCCAGGAGCATCCTGCCAGCACCAAACCACTGAAGAGGGGGTGCGGGAGACCTAGGAAGCACCCACAAGTCAGTATCTCTCTTTTCCCTCCACACACACACTTTGTTCAGCCTTACGACACATAGGTCCAGCAATGGGACATTTAGGATTTCAAGGGACTGCACAGAAAGAAGTACAACTCTCTCCCCATTTATCTCCCCATTGTCTTTCCCAGTGTTGTGTAAGGGAGGGGTGCCTCTTTTGTGACTCCTTTGGAAGTGTGTGGGGGGGTCAGTTATAGTACAGTCTTTTGGAGGTCTACTCAGAAGTAGCTCTCCCCTCCCCCAATACATTCAGTGGGGCTTACTCCCTGGTAAGACTGTATATGATTGCAATCTTCTGTGCCATAAGATTTTTCCAAGTCAGAAAAAAGTGTTTAAGGCTCCTATGTTTAAAAATACTGTAGTTAATTAGTCCTCCAACCAGTCTTTTTGCTTGGGATCGTCTGTAAGAGGCCTGCTAGGGTTGCAGTTTTAAGGGTTGCAGGAACAGAGAGAGAGTATGTTTCCTTCAGTCCTTCTTTGTCATCAAAGCGTTCAGTAGACAGCAAGCTCAACATCTTAGAGAGGGAGAAAATGTTAACATGGGTTAAAGATAGAAGCTGTATATTCTGTCATCATTTCCAGGAAGGGAAGGTAGGTGTCCTGGGGCTGATGGAGAAGGAAGAAGGGGCAGAGAGCCCCTCTAACTCAAGATCAGCAGCAGCAGCAGCAGTAGCAGCAGGTTTTGCTAAGCATGGAGATTGTGTGGAAGTGGAATGGTTTGGAACGGTTTGTCGGCCTCCTCCTGCTACCACCCTCCTTTCAAATTGTACTCCTTTCAAATTGTATTCAAATTGCATTCGTGGCCACTCTGCCTTTTTTGCATTCCGTAATAGTCCCTACCTCTATGAATCCCCTGAGAAATAGCCTATATTTGATCACATGCCTTTTCCCGTGTAAAAATTCATAGTTCTCTTGGAATACACTTTTATCATCAGATGTAGTTGTTGACAAGCAAGCCCTGTTTTCTCTTCATGCAGAGTTCACCATCAGTTTCAACACTTACAGGTTTCCAGTAAGTATGACTTTCAAGTTGCCAGTGTCACTGGGTAAAGCCCTTCCCTGTGGCTTCCAAGAGATGCTGATTTGCCCTTTTAGTAGCCAGAGTGGCCCCGGGTTTTTTTCCCTTGCCCTACTTAATGGCAGAAACAACACTTACTGTTTCAATAAAGCCCTTCTTTCATTAGCACTTATTCTGATCCCTTCATTCCCTTTTTATTATTATTATTATAATAAATAGTAAAGGTGGGGAAATAATTTTATTTAGAAATAGGGGGGAGGGATGAAATAGTCCAGGATCCTCTTTGCCCTCTGAAATGACTTAGGTCCAAAACACACTGCATAAATCATCCGGTTTGAGAGTGCTTTCATTGCCCTGGCTCAATGCCAGGGAATTCTGGGAACTGTAGTTTTGAGAGATGTTTCACCTCTGTCAGAGAGCTCTGGTGCCACAATAAACTACAATTCCCAGGATTCCCTAGCACTGTGCGAGAGCAATTAAAGCAGTCTCAAACTGGATTTTTTCTGCTAAGGGTTTTGGCTCAAAGATGTAAACAGAAGTTGAGTAGGTGGGTAGAATTAAAAAAACAAGTCCTCCTCCTTTATAGCAATAGCAATAAGCAAGTACATTTCTATACAGCTTATCAGTGCACTTAAGTGCTCCCTAAGTGGTTTACAAGGTGTAAACTAATTGCCCCCAACAAGCTGAGAACTCATTTTAGCGACCTACAGAAGGATGCAAGTATGAGTCAACCCTGAGCCTGGCTGGAATGGATCTCACAACCTTGTGGCTTGTGAGTGAGTGACTGCAATACTGGCATTGAACCAATGCGCCACCAGGGCTCTTTGGGCTGGCCTTGCGATAATGCTGGTGCTGGCGAAAGAGGCTTCTCAAACACCCTCCTTCTCTCCCCTCCCTTTCCCCGAGATTCTGGCTGGACTCTGCCTGGGAGACCAAGGGAGTGAGGGAAGTTAGAGTAAAAGAAATGTGTATATATTTTAAAAAGAGGTTATTATTCAAATTATCTCAACACTCATTTGTAGGTCTTCAGGGGAGGTTAAAAGAAATTAGAGGGGGGATTACTTTGTTGTCATTGTTTGCCATCAGGTCAAACTTTGACTCATGGTGACCCTATGAATGAGAGGCCTCCAAGAGCCACAGTCATCACCTGCCTGCTGCCTGCTTAGGTCTTGCAAACTCAGGGCAGCCTCGGCTCCCTTGACTCCGTCTAGTCACCTGTAAAATATATCAGTGTAAATGCCTGGGGGTAGGTTCTCACAGCAAATTCAGGTTAGACGATAAGGCCGGGAGGTGGATCTTTCTTTGCTTGAACCTAACCTCACTGTTTCCTTCTTTAAACATGGAGAGGAGGAGGTGCTGTTGGGGAATCAATCAGAGGACTTTACAGGAGCAGTCCTCACAACACCTTAGAAAGCTGGTGTTCCAGACTGTTTGCCAGAATACAGGTAGTTTATCTATCTGAAATTTGTATGGCTTGTTGCGCCACTCCCATCTATTCTTTACTAGTGAATTTGGTGCATAGCTCTTTGGAAAGCTGGTCTCCTGGGCCATTTTCCAGAAAACTGGTTGATGCCTTCCTAGAAGAGATGACCACACAGTCAGAAAGGAGAGATGTAGTAGTGATGGGTGACTTCAACTATCCTGCTATTTGCCGGAAGTCAAATTCAGCCAAATCCTCAAGGTCTAGCAAATTCCTCACTTGCCATGAAGACAATTTCATTGTCCAAAAGGTGGAAGAGGCAACAAGGGGGTCAGCTATTTTAGATCTGATCCTAACCAACAAGGATGACTTGGTTAATCGGGTGCAAGTGGTGGGATCCTTAGGTGGAAGTGACCATGTTCTCCTGGAGTTTGTTATGCAATGGAAAGGAGAAGCCAGGCATAGTCAAACACGCATCCTAGACTTTAGGAGACCGGATTTCAGTAAACTTAAAGAAGTATTGAGGGCGATTCCATGGTCAGAAATACTAAAAGATAAAGGAGTTCAGGACGGATGGGACGTTCTCAAAAGGGAGATACTGAAGGCACAATTTCAAACAGTTCCAGTGAGAAAGAAAAATTGGAGGTGTCTCAAGAAACCAGGATGGATGACTAAGGAACTTTCAACCAAGCTAAGTTTGAAACGGAACATGTATAAGAAATGGGAAAAGGGGGAAATCACAAAAAAGGAATTCCCAGTCACTAATCGTATTATTTGTGGATTTGTTTTTCATAAGTGAGGTCAAGAAATCCATATCCATATTTTGTCTAAGTTTCACCAACCAATCTTCTTTCGTAGGTACTTGATTATTCCTCCAATATTTTGCAAGCAAAATCCTTGCGGTTGTTACCATATACAATAATATTCTTTTGATATTATTATGTAATTTATTCTCTATAATATTTAATAAGAAAATTTCAGGTTTTAAAGAAACGTTAGCTTGCAGTATTTCCGAAATTAAGTTACAAATATTAACCCAGTACTCTTTTACTTTTGGACATTCCCACCAACAATGATAGAAATTAGGTTCTGAGTAACCACATTTCCAACAAGCACTCGACTTAGTTTTGTAAATAAGATTCAATTTCTTGGGTGTAAGGTACCAATGGTACAGCATTTTAAAATAATTTTCTTTTAAATTTTGACAGAGAGTGAATCTATTTGTTAATTTCCACGAACATTTCCAGGTTTCTAAATCTATTGGTTTACATATGTCTCTTGCCCATGTTATCATTACATGTTTTATCTCTTCTGATTCCAAATCACGTCCTTTCAATACTTTATAAAATTTCTAAATATTTTACCCTTTTGTATCAAAAAAGATTATATCCAACTCATTACTTTCTTCTCCTATCCCTGGTTCTTTACTATCTTGGTTAAATCTTGAATATAGTTGATTGTAAGAGAACCAGCTTATATTTTTATTGATCTCTTGTAACTGTTCTAATGGTTTCATCTTAAGTTTCCAACATGTACCATCAAATTCCTTTATAGATAGATCATTGTAATTTAGCCATTTTTCCTTACCATCTCTAGAACTATGGGATAACGCCTCGTAGGAAGAGACCCACATTGGTATATTTCTATACAATTGTTTCTTAATTTTGCTCCAGACGCTGAATAGGGCACGACAAATAAAATGATGTTCAAAATTTCTGTCAATTCTTACTTTGTCGTACCACATATAGCCATGAAAACCATGTCGCGTATTATTCTTTTCTAAACATAGAACCCGATCATTATCAAGCTTAACCCAATCTTCAATCCATTTTAATCATGAGGCATGGTAATACAGTTTAATATTTGGTAAAGCCCACCCTCCATTATTCTTATCATCCATTAAAAGTTTCCAGCTTATCCTTGCTTTTTTGCCCTGCCAAAGAAATTGAGATAATACTTTCTGCCATTTATCCAAGTATTAATCATTGGAGATAATAGGGAGATTTTGAAATAAAAATAAAATTCTCGGAAGTACATTCATTTTAATGTCAGATGCCCTCCCCAATAACGAGAGATGTAATTTCGCCCATTTCTCTAAATCTTTTTTTTAAGTCTTTCCACAATTCTTCATAGTTATTAATCAAAAGATCAATATTTCTTTTAGTAATAGTCACTCCTAAGTATTTAGTCTTCCTCACAATTTTAAGTCCATATACTTTCTGAATTTCTAGTTCTTTGATTTACTCACATTTTTAAGAATAGTAGTAGTTTTATCTTGATTAATTAGAAATCCCGAACATTTTCCAAATTCCCTTATTTCTGTTAATAAATGTTGCAAATTATGAAGGGGTCATCGATATAACATATTAGATCATCAGTAAATACATTTAACTTCCACTGGTTATCTTTTATTTTTACACCTTTGATCTTGGGATTTTCCTTTATTCTATTATTCAAAACTTCGATGTACAACAAAAATAATAAAGGTGACAGTGGGCATCCTTGCCTTGTACCACACTGAATATTTATAAGATCAGATGCTGTGGATATATTATTTCTTCTTCGGGGTCTCTGCGAATGATACAAATGGGTTTTACTGCACTTGTGCAATGCTGTTCGAAAACTTCTAGAATCACTGGGCAAAGTTAACTTTGCAACTTTTAGCAACTTTTTTGCTGTAACTCTGCTCATCCCTTATAAAGCCCCTGTGTTCCCAATCCCCGTGGGGAAGGGAGACAATATAAAGGAAGGCAAAAGGGCTGGAGAAAATAGTCAAACAGACATAGAGGTAACAAGAAAAAAAGTGCAAGGACACAACAGTGGGAGGCAAATAAACTTGCACAAGCAGCAAGTAAATGGGACCCATGGTCTGCGATGTCTCTACACTAATGCACAGAGAATGGGAAATAAGCAAGATGAACTTGAACTCCAGTTCAACAAAGCAAATACGATATAATAGGCATAATATAAGAGCCCTCCTCCGACCACCATCTTGAGAGGGGAGAGGCCTGGTCTGAAGACAAAGAGCCCTCCTCCAACCACCATCTTGAGGGGAGAGAGGCCTGGCCTGAAGACAAAGTGCCCTCCTCCTGACCACCATCTTGAGGGGGAGAGAGGCCTGGCCTGAAGACAAAGAGCCCTCCTCCAACCACCATCTTTAGGGGGAAGAGGCCTGGCCTGAAGACAAAGAGCCCTCCTCCAACCACCATCTTGAGGGGGAGAGAGGCCTGGCCTGAAGACAAAGAGCCCTCCTCCAACCACCATCTTGAGGGGGGAGAGGCCTGGCCTGAAGACAAAGAGCCCTCCTCCAACCACCATCTTGAGGGGGGAGAGGCCTGGCCTGAAGACAAAGAGCCCTCCACCAACCACCATCTTGAGGGGGAGAGACGGCTGGCCTGAAGACAAAGAGCCCTCCTCCAACCACCATCTTGAGGGGGGAGAGGCCTGGCCTGAAGACAAAGAGCCCTCCTCCAACCACCATCTTGAGGGGGAGAGAGGCCTGGCCTGAAGACAAAGTGCCCTCCTCCTGACCACCATCTTGAGGGGGAGAGAGGCCTGGCCTGAAGACAAAGAGCCCTCCTCCAACCACCATCTTGAGGGGGGAGAGGCCTGACCTGAAGACAAAGTGCCCTCCTCCAACCACCATCTTGAGGGGGGAGAGGCCTGGCCTGAAGACAAAGAGCCCTCCTCCAACCACCATCTTGAGGGGGAGAGAGGCCAGGCCTAGAAGATAAAGAGCCCTCCTCCAACCACCATCTTGAGGGGGAGAGAGGCCTGGCCTGAAGACAAAGAGCCCTCCTCCAACCACCATCTTGAGGGGGGAGAGGCCTGGCCTGAAGACAAAGAGCCCTCCTCCAACCACCATCTTGAGGGGGGAGAGGCCTGGCCTGAAGACAAAGAGCCCTCCTCCAACCACCATCTTGAGGGGGGAGAGGCCTGGCCTGAAGACAAAGAGCCCTCCTCCAACCACCATTTTGAGGGGGAGAGAGGCCTGGCCTGAAGACAAAGAGCCCTCCTCCAACCACCATCTTGAGGGGGGAGAGGCCTGGCCTGAAGACAAAGTGCCCTCCTCCTGACCCCCATCTTGAGGGGGAGAGAGGCCTGGCCTGAAGACAAAGAGCCCTCCTCCAACCACCATCTTGAGGGGGAGAGAGGCCTGGCCTGAAGACAAAGAGCCCTCCTCCAACCACCATCTTGAGGGGGGAGAGGCCTGGCCTGAAGACAAAGAGCCCTCCTCCAACCACCATCTTGAGGGGGGAGAGGCCTGGCCTGAAGACAAAGAGCCCTCCTCCAACCACCATCTTGAGGGGGGAGAGGCCTGGCCTGAAGACAAAGAGCCCTCCTCCAACCACCATCTTGAGGGGGAGAGAGGCCTGGCCTGAAGACAAAGAGCCCTCCTCCAACCACCATCTTGAGGGGGGAGAGGCCTGGCCTGAAGACAAAGAGCCCTCCTCCAACCACCATCTTGAGGGGGGAGAGGCCTGGCCTGAAGACAAAGTGCCCTCCTCCAACCACCATCTTGAGGGGGAGAGAGGCCTGGCCTGAAGACAAAGAGCCCTCCTCCAACCACCATCTTGAGGGGGAAGAGGCCTGGCCTGAAGACAAAGAGCCCTCCTCCTGACCACCATCTTGAAGGGGAGAGAGGCCTGGCCTGAAGACAAAGAGCCCTCCTCCAACCACCATCTTTAGGGGGAAGAGGCCTGGCCTGAAGACACCTGAAGACAGAGCCCTCCTCCAACCACCATTTTGAGGGGGAGAGAGGCCTGGCCTGAAGACAAAGAGCCCTCCTCCGACCACCATCTTGAGGGGGAGAGAGGCCTGGCCTGAAGACAAAGAGCCCTCCTCCAACCACCATCTTGAGGGGGGAGAGGCCTGGCCTGAAGACAAAGAGCCCTCCTCCAACCACCATCTTGAGGGGGGAGAGGCCTGGCCTGAAGACAAAGTGCCCTCCTCCAACCACCATCTTGAGGGGGAGAGAGGCCTGGCCTGAAGACAAAGAGCCCTCCTCCAACCACCATCTTGAGGGGGAAGAGGCCTGGCCTGAAGACAAAGAGCCCTCCTCCTGACCACCATCTTGAAGGGGAGAGAGGCCTGGCCTGAAGACAAAGAGCCCTCCTCCAACCACCATCTTGAGGGGGGAGAGGCCTGGCCTGAAGACACCTGAAGACAGAGCCCTCCTCCAACCACCATTTTGAGGGGGAGAGAGGCCTGGCCTGAAGACAAAGAGCCCTCCTCCGACCACCATCTTGAGGGGGAGAGAGGCCTGACCTGAAGACAAAGAGCCCTCCTCCCTACCACCATCTTTAGGGGGAGAGAGGCAGGCCAGCAACAACAGGCCTCGCCTGGAAGACAACATTCTTTTTTAATTAATATCAATTAATTATTATCAATTAAGAGAAGGGAGTTCAGGACGGATGGGAGTTTCTCAAAAGAGAGATACTGAAGGCACAATTTCAAACAGTTCCAGTGAGAAAGAAAAACGGGAGGTGTCTCAAGAAACCAGGATAGATGACTAAGGAACTTTCAACTGAGCTAAGTTTTAAATGGAACATGTATAAGAAATGGAAAAATGGGGAAATCACAAAAAAGGAATTCAAAGAAATAGAAGGCATGTGTAGGGGTAAAGTCAGAAAAGCTA
This sequence comes from Sceloporus occidentalis, assembly GCA_023333645.1. Classification (NCBI taxonomy): domain Eukaryota; kingdom Metazoa; phylum Chordata; class Lepidosauria; order Squamata; family Phrynosomatidae; genus Sceloporus; species Sceloporus occidentalis. The sequence goes on along the minus strand of JALMGF010000091.1, from coordinate 1,560,882 downwards.
AAGCGCAGAATGAACTCAGGCTTGCTAGAGAGGTTAAGAACAACAAAAAGGGCTTTTATGGATATGTCCACAGCAAAAGGAAGAAGAAGGAAACGGAAAGGCCACTGCGTGGAGAAGATGGCAAAATGCTAACAGAAGACAGAGAAAAGGGAGAATTACTCAATACCTTCTTTGCCTCAGTCTTCTCAGAAAAGGGAAAGGGTACTTAACCTGAAGATAATGGAGCAGAGGACAGAATAGGGGGATTTCAGCACAGAATAAGTAAGGAGATAGTAGAGGAATACCTTGTTAATCTAAATGAATTTAAGTCTCCAGGACCAGATGAGCTACATCCAATGGTATTAAAAGAACTGGGAAATGTAATATCGGAGCCATTGGCAATAACAGTCTTTGAGAACTCCTGGAGAACAGGAGAAGTCCCAGCAGACTGGAGGAGGGCCAACATTGTCCCCATCTTCAAAAAGGGGAAAAATAGGATCCCAACAATTATCCTTCAGTTAGTTTGACCTCAATCCCAGAAAAGATTCTGGAGCAGATAATTAAACTGAGAGTCTGTGAACATATAGAATCATAGAGTTGGAAGAGACCACAAGGGCCATCCAGTCCAACCGCCTGCCATGCAGGAAATCCAAGTCAAAACATCCCCAGCAGATACAAAGCAATGCCACAATCACAAAAAGTCAACATGGGTTTTAGTCATGCCAGACAAATCAGATCTCTTTCTTTGATAAAATTACCAGCTTGGTAGATGAAGAGAATGCTGTGGATATAGTATTTCTTCTTCGTGGTCTCTGCGAATCATACAAATAGGTTTCACTGCGCCTGCGCAGTGCTATTCGGAAACTTCTGGAATCACTGGGCAAAGTTTACTTTGCAACATATAGAAACTTTTTGGTGGTAACTCCGCCCACCCGTTATAAGGCCCCTGCCTTCCTGCTCTTTTCCCCAGTTCCTTTTTTCCGCCGCGCTAGCTGCTTCAGGGAACTTCGCTCGCTCTTTAGCTTGATCGGAATCACTGTGTTTTTGACCATTCGTTGTCTCCCGCCCCTGATAACTTCGGACTCTCGGCTTGTTGACCTCGATTTTGGACTTTCCTTCCGCTTTTGTTTCTTCGGAAGAAGGTCTCCAGCACCTTTCAAAGTGTGATGTTGCGGAGACAAGGTGCCCATCTGGCAAAGGACAACGATCCGAAGACTTGTCCACCCTGCAAGCCCCTCTCTTCCCAGGCTCGGAAGAATTGTGAGTCCTGTCTGACTTCGGCCATCCACCAGGCCAAGACCCATGAGGGGGGCCCCCTCCCTTCATCGTCGGCTCCCTCGGCTACGCCGCCTGCTTCTTCTTCCCGGGCCAGTGTGTCCAGCGTGGTGTCTGCCCACCAGTGGCTGAATCGTCCACCACCGCCGATGTGGCCAGTGGTTCATTCAAACCCAGTGCCACCAACAAACCCTCCAAGCGCCCCCATATAACATCGGGGACTGAGGGTTTTGAGCCCAAGACAGAGTCCAGGAGGAAGGCGTCCCCAGAGGGCTCGCGCTCGAAGGATCGAGCGGATGTGGCCCATGGTTCATTCAAACCCAGTGCCACCAACAAACCCTCCAAGCGCCCCCACATAACGTCGGGGACTGAGGGTTCCGAGCCCAAGACGGAGTCCGGGAGGAAGGCGTCCCCAGAGGGCTCGCGCTCGAAGGATCAAGCTGATGTGGCCCATGGTTCATTCAAACCCAGTGCCACCACAAACCCTCTAAGCGCCCCCACATACGTCGGGGACTGAGGGTTCCGAGCCCAGGATGGAGTCCGGGACAAAGGCGTCTCCGGAGGGCTCGCGCTCGAAGGATCGAGCGGATGTGGCTCATGGTTCATTCAAACCCAGCGCCACCAACAGACCCTCCAAGCGCCCCCACATAACGTCGGGGACTGAGGGTTCTGAGCTCAAGGCCAAGTCCGGGAGGAAGGCATCCCCGGAGGGTTCGCGCTCGAAGGAACGAGCGGATGCAGAGGCCCTGGCCGTGCCGGTCCCATCCTCCAAGGCGTCGTCGAAGGCGTCCCATCACGCCCCCCAAGCCGCCCAAGACGGGGGCACCCTGGGTGCCATCAATGAACGCCGCACCGGAGGACAAGGGCAAGGCGACCAAGCCTCAGCCTTCAGGGAGCATTGTCCTGTCAGACCTGCCGGACAATCCCTCCCCCGCCGAGGAGTGGGGCGAGACGCCGGGATCCTCTGAGAAGAGGCACTCCGAGGGGGCTTTGGACAACTCCACGCCCAAGAGGCCCAAATCCACCCATTACCAGGTGAGTCGGTGGCGTCCTCCAAGGGCGAGGAGCGCGCTTCGCACAAAACGCGCTCTCCATCCAAAAGACTCCGACTCCGGTTTCTTCTCGCCCGAAGGAGTCGTCGGCATCGTATGCGGTTTCCGCGCTCGACACCCCACTGCCTTCGACTGTGAAATTTGTCCGCGTCAATGCGGAGAGGGCCAGACCTCCGTGGAGGGAGTCCTTCCCTCTGACCCTTCACTCAGGCGAGGATGAACCGTCTGATGAGGATCCTTCAGAAAATTCACGAGGCTGAATCTCCGTCTTATGGCTCCTGAGAGAGACAAGCTCCCAGTGTTGCATGCGAGGGTTTCAACATCCGAGTCGTAGCGGCCCGCTGTGGAATTGTCAGCTTTTCAGCTTCCGACGGATCCCCCACGCGAGTCCGGGTGCCGGATCTCCCACTGGCATCAGACACCGTCTCTGAGCCAGAAATCTTGTCAACTCTGGAGGACCCATCAGACGATGAGGCCTCCATCCAGGCTTCTCCTCAGAGGTTGCACCACTGCGAGCCTTCTTCTCCCACCGATGATGGCCGCTCTTTCAACAAGCACATCATCAAGATGCCAAGGTCCCTGGATATTTGGCTTCCCTTCCCCGAGGAGAAGGCTCACGACCCAGTCAAACACAGGGTGCACGGCCGTGTACCGTCCCCGCCATCCATCCCGCTGCTGCCGTCCCTGGAGACCTTCGTCAGGCGGCCCTGAGAGTGCTGGCCTCCTTGGTGAGATCATCCCACAGGATCGAATCCCTGTACCAGATCTCTCCATCCAGCGGTTTCTGGTTGACCGGCCACCCCAAAAAAAATTTGGCGATAGTCGAAGGGACACAGCAGACCTTCATCCCCAAACAGACAACACCTCCAGCAATGCCTACATGGGGGCTTACATCCAGACCTCGATGGAGAGGATTTTGCCAATCATCCCTGGCGTCCCGAATGATGTCTAGAGGCGCCTGGTGGAGATCATAGATGAGGCCCGCTCCATCAGGAGCTAGCTCATCACTGCCTCCACAAATGTGGCTGACTGCGCTGGACGGGCCATGGCGGCATCGATGGCTCTGCGCCGACATGCATGGCTGCGTTGATCTGACCTGAACACCAACGTCAGGACAGCTATTGAGGACATGCCACTTGACGATTCTGGTCTCTGTCATGCTGAGACCGACGAGCTCCTGAACCGCAATTTCAAGATGAAAGAGGCGGCCAAGAACCACGGGATGTCGTCGGCCTCCATCTCGCCCGTCCGGAAGAGACAGCGACCATGGCAGCCCCAAGGTCAGGCGCAACTGTCTTTCCAGCAAGACCGACAGTCTCAGCAGCAGGATTCCCAGAGGTGACGTTACCCCTCTCAGTTTTCCTCCTCCTCTGGCCGTTGCAACACCACCACCACCCGCAGTATCGGAGGTCCCGCCGTCAGGATACCGACCGGGGGAAGAAGAGAACCCGAGGGGTTCCTGCGCACTTCGTCTCTCTCCCCTCCGGTTCTTGGACATCTTGAGGCTTTCCCACTACCGCCGGTTCCGGATGGTAACCTTGGCCTCTATTCGGACTCTACTCCACCAGGGCCGGTGGTTCGCGATGTTCAACCTGGGGGAAGCCCACTTCCACATCGGAAGTCGAGAGTCCCACCGGAGATCCCTCGCCAACATACTTCCCTTCGGCCAAGCCACGACCCAGAGGGTCCTCACGAAGTACATGGCTCCAGTGGTGGTATACCTCCATCAGAGGGGTTACAGAGTCTTTTCATACCTTGGCGACTGTTGTTGCCGCCGACTCACAGCAGGAGCACCAGGAGACAGTCTCATTCGCCTTGCACCCTGGGCGCCCCTCGGCCTGATTGCCTGCGAGGAAAAGCCGCTGCACACCAGCCAGGCAGGCTAAGTTCATCGGGGCCATCCCCGACTCCGAAGGATGCTCCTCCTTTCTCCCTCCAGACCCTTTTCAGGCGTTGGCAGCTTCACTAAAGCCTTGCATCTCCCACAGAAAGGTGAGGGCCAGAGACGTCCAGGTAGCCCTAGGCCACATGGCGTTGACAACGTTCGTGACGCCGTGGGTGAGGCTTCGCCTCTGACCCCTTCGGGCCTGTTTCCTCTCGGTCCCCTCAGTCTTCAGACTGATGGAGGACTCCCCGACCAGGTATCTCACGGCACTGAGGCCAGTGGCCGCTTCTCTGAGATGGTGATTGGCTTGCTTCAGCGTCTCCATCAGAATGCCCTTCCATCAACCCCAGCCTCAAATGACTTTGACAACAGATGTTTCCCTGGAAGGCTGGGCGCCCACCTGCTCAACCTCGTTGTCAGGGACAAGTGGTCCGCCCGGGACAACGTTTCCACATCAACATGTTGGAGATGCTGGCAGCCGACAAGGCGTTGAGGGCATTCAAATCCGCTGTCGCGGACAAGGTGGTCCTCCTGAGAACAGACGGCACCACTGTGATGTATTACATCAACAAGCAGGGAGACTCCAGATCCAGGACCCTGCTCGAGTTCATTCTGCGCGTCTGGAGCTGGTTCATCCAGAGACAGACACTCCTCTACGCAATTCACTTGCCGGGAGAGAACAACGACCTGGCGGATTGCCTAAGCAGATCTCCTCCGGTGCCACGAGTAGAGGCTCCATCCGGAGATGGTCAGCGACCTGTTCGACCGGTGGGGGACCCCCCAAGTTGATCTTTTCGCGACCGAATGGAACAGCCACTTTCCCCAGTTCTGCTCCGGGAGGCGAACGGACGGTTCCCTCGGAGACACGTTCGCCTTCCTTTGGACGGGAGAGCTGCTCTACGCCTTTCCTCCCTTCCCTCTCATCATCAGGGTGGTGTCCAAGATGACAACAGACCAATCGGATGTGATCCTGATCGCTCCGTGGTAACCATGGCAGCCCTGGTTCGCGTCTCTTCTCCACCTCCAAGAGATGCTCCCTCCGCCTCGATTTCCGTCCGGACCTGCTGTCGATCCAGGATGGCCGGATCCTCCAACCGGACATCGAGAGCCTGCTGCTGGTGGCCTGGAGAATCCAGCCCTAGCCTCACTGCCTGATGCGGTGAGGACTGTGACCCTGCCTATGCAGAAACCATCCACCCAGCGGTCCTATGCCATTAGGTGGAGGAGGCTTAGCCTCTTCCTTGTAGAGGTTCCTTAGGAGATGTGCCAACCTGCACCCCCTTGGGTCGGTACTGGTACCAGCTTGAAGCCTGGAGGCGGTGCTGTCCGCTCTTCAATCCAAGCCTTTTGAACCGATGGCCACGACGGACTTGAGATTGTTGACTTGGAAGACTGCCTTCCTTGGGGTCATCACCTCCACCCGCCGTGCGGGCGACCTTTGTGCCTTGCGGAGGGACCAGCCCTTCCTTAGGTTCACAAGGAGTAGGTAGTTCTCCGGTCAGACATTACTTTCTTGCCCAAAGTACTGTCTGCTTCCCACATGGGCCAGGACATTGTGTTGCCTACTCCGGCGTCCAACCTGACTTTGGACGCAGAGCGAAGCCTGCACTCTCTTGATGCCAGGAGGGCGCTGGTTTTTCACTTAGACATAACTGCTGCCTCCAGTCGGTCTGAGAGACCCTCTCTGTGCT